>JAUIRK010000768.1:0-73062 GCA_030549495.1 Nectonema munidae
GAAAATGGAGACAGTGAAATGAGTGGAGAGGAGTCGTAGTTTTGAGAACAAGATGGAAGCAAAGTAGGGAACGTTTTTGATAAGGTATAGATCGTGCGTGATGTTCAAGTAGTCTGTATAGAAATGAATGAGTGAAACGTATGAAGGTATTGATGTGTTGTGTGATCTGATCGCATGAGGTGATTAAAGCTTGACATTCAGCATCATAAGTTGTAGTTAAATGATTTAGAGGAGAGCTTGTAGAAAAGAAGGGAGATAGAGAGGCGCCTGCATAAAAAGCGGTGGCGATCATTTTTGCAATGACTTGGAAGCGTCTGTGAAGATTCTCAGCCTTGAAGGGTCGGAGCGATGTCTGAGCTTTTTTACCTGTTTAGTGGCGAGAGATTTGTTTGTGTGAGTAGGGATAGCAAAAGGAAGGGGCGAAGAGGGATGTACTAATGTGGTGGGGTGTACCTTAGTGTGTATGAGGTAACGGTGCGAAGTGGGAAGTGATGTGTGAAGCAGTTTCGTGTGAGGGTGTGATGCGTTCAGTGGACAATGTGAATGGGAGGCTGAAGATGGGGGAAGTAGAGATTTGTATGTGCAAATGTAGCGTCTGATGAAGGTGTCTTTCAGTTGGATTAAAAGTGGTATGCAGTTCAGTGTGATTTCTAAAATAGATGTTGGGGTTGTGCGATAAGCTTTCGAGATGGTTAATAGACTGAGTCTATGGATTTTGAATAAATATGTAAGGGTGGATGGGTGAGCGAGCGATGAGCCCCATGAGGGGATGCCGTATTGGATTGCCGGAAGTATGAGAGATTTGTAGATGAATAAAGAATGATGGAACCCCATTTGTATGAGATTGCTTGTCTTAGTTGGAACAGAGTCTGTTATAGTTTGATGTAGGTGTTTTTGAAGTGTGTGGACCATTTCATGTTTGTTTGATAGGTAAGACCTAGATACTTGATAGTGGTTGCGGGTTGAATGAGGGTATTATGATTGGTAAGCAAAGGTAGATGTGGGGAGTGTTTGCGAGTGAAATGAATTAGGGTGGTTTTGGATGTGTTGAAAGATATTTTTAGCGAGGTGGCGGTGAAGTTCAGGATGTTGAAACGTGGGGCGATATTCTGGAGATTTTTGTGTTGTGTGTTTGCTGAGATTTAGGAGAGAATTGATGAGAATGAGCCAGAGGATGTCAGAGAGGCAACCTCCTTGGGGAGTGGAGAGAGAGAGTGTATGAACTGCGCGGATGTATTTTTCGCGGAAGATTAAGTAGCGGTTTTGTATGTAGTTGCTGATTAGCTTGATTATGTAGGGTGGGTATTTTTTGAGATGCATGTTGAGGATAATGGCGGGGTGCCAGACGCTGTTGAATGCGTTATCGATGTCGAGGAAAAGGACTGATGCAGTCTTTTGGGATGCTATGGATTGTTCTAAATACTCGGTCAGTTTGGAGAGAACTGACTCAGTATTCCTGTGCGGGAGATATGCAAACTGTGATGGGTGTATGAGGTTGTTTTGTGATATATAATGGATCAGCCTTTTGCGAATTACTTTTTCTAATAGCTTGGCTAAAATAGGGAGGATAGTGATTGGTCGCCAGTTTTTTAGATGTGAGGGTTCTCTGTGAGGTTTAGGTAGAAAGAGGAGTTTGCCTATTTTCCATATTGATGGGAAAAAGGAGTTTGATAAGCATGCGTTGTATATGTGGAGTAGATTGGTATGTAAAAGGTGAAATGATTTTTTAATGTGGGTTGCGGTGATTGTGTCGTGGCTGGGAGCTGATTTTGGTCTGAGTGAGTTTACCGCCTGAGATAACTCTCTTAGTGTGATGGGAGGGAAATGGGAGGGGTTTAGCGATGATATTAGTTTTTGCGAGAGTAAGCGTTGCGCAGCATGGTATGAATCATCGTTGTGGGGATTGTCGGCGGGAAAAATAGACGAGAGAAAAGACGGGTTTATGAGAATTGTGTTAGTGTCTGTGTGGGGAAGAAGTTGATGGAGATTCAAAGGAAGATTTTTTACTTTCGTGAGTGTGTTGATTATGGGCCAGGGGTTGGACGATGAATTGGAAGTGAAATTGATCCAAGCATCTCGTTTCGCTTTTTTTTAGGGAGCGAAGGTAGAGATGTCGGATACTTGAGTACAGAGAAATGTTAGATGAAGAGAGATCCTTTCTTAAATTTTTTAGAGCGTGACGCAAGATTTTTTTTTGTTGATTTAAGGCTGAGGTTCAGAAGTATGCATGTTTCCTTCTGGGAAAGGGGTTAGAAGGTGTGGACAGGTTGATGGCAGAAGAAAGTTTGTTATTGATTTTGAGAGCAGCAGCTTCTATCTCGGTGGTTGTGGATCGCGCGGGTATGGATTCAGGTAACTGGGTTACAAGTGTTCGCAAAAATGTGCACCAGTGAGTGTGCTTTGCAGATGTTGTTAGGGCGCGCGTATCGAAAATTGGGGTAAAATCATTTTGGAAAGTGATGTAGTGGTGATCAGATGCGGATGGTTCGTCGAAGATGGTCCAGTTAAAAATGAGATTGTGTGTGTTTGGTGACGCTAGAGTGATGTCGATCTGAGAGGAAATTAAGTTGTTCTGAACGATTTTAAAGAAGATAGGATTTTTTGTGTCGTCGCATATTCGTAGGTTATGTTGTGTGATAAAAGATAGTGATTCAACGCCGCGCATGTTTTCCTTATGGTCCCAAAGAAAAGATCGGGCGTTACAATCCGTTGAAATTATTAAATGATATGAATTGGATAGTGATGCGATGTGGGCCTTAGCTTTATTCAGAGAATGTGTGAAATCGTTTGTGAATGCTTTGGGGTGAGAAGGAGGCGAGTAATAGGAGCAGAATAGGAGAGGTGTGTTTTGAGAGAAAATTATTATGAATACGTATTGTTGTGACGAGAATTAAGAAAGAAAAGAGAAATTTAGTGTAGACCTTATTAGAATGCATGCGGAGTAATGAGTTAGAGGTGAGGTGTAGAAAGAGGTGTATTCATTTGTATGAGGTGGAGGAGAGAGTTTTGAAGTATAGGGTTTATTTAGAGAGAAAACATCGTAGGGTGAAGAGAAGAGAATTTTGAGAAGATTTGACGAGCTATGGAAGGAGTGGTTCAGATTAATGTGAAGAAAATTTAACATATGTAGATTTTGATGGTATTTGCGTGTGCCTCGTTGAGGTTTTTAAAGTGTTGAATGCGAAAAGGGCATATATCAGATGTGGAGGGATGATACTGATGGCAGTTTGAGCATGATATTTTAAAGGGATCCTTGTTGAAAATGCATGTGGAGATTGAGTGACCCCTGTTGCCGCAGTGGTTGCAGTGTGGAGATGAGGATTTACATTTTGATGATGTGTGGTGGAATTTTACACAGTTGTCGCATTGTGTAAGACGTGATTTGAATATTTTGGACTGGTGGTTTAGAATGATTTTAAGATTTTCGCAAAGATGCTTGAAAAGTGTGTTGGTGGATGTTTGAAATGATATAGTGTAGGAGTAAAAGCCCTTTTTGCCTAATGGTTTAATTGACGTTAGTGAGCCTAAGTCTTTAAGGAAGCAGTTCTCATGTAGGAATTGGGTAGCGATATTTTCAATAGGGATGTCAATGTGGATGCCCGACAGGACTAGACGTGGAATACTAGGTGGGATGTCGTGTGCGGTGATGGCATTGTTCGCTAGTGATTTTATGGCCATTTCTTTTTGTGTATTGTTTTCGAATTGAAATAGGAGGGTTTCTGAAGATGAGCTGCGCGTGTTTTTAATGTTTATAGGATGTTTGTGGGTTTCCATATTTTTTATTATGTTTTTTTTGAAGTTAGCTTTATCGGTTCTATTTTCGGGTGGATCTAGTGGTGTGAGCATAATTGATAGATCTGGATTGAGAGTTTTCTTAGGTTTAGGGATTGTGTGTAATGTAGGTGGTGCGCTCGCTGTTGGATTAGGTTGTGTGAGAGAGGGTTGATTGCTGTTAGTGGAGGCTTGAGAGTACGTTTTAGTAGGTGTAGGGTGAGCGATTTGAGAGAGAGTTGAATTGGTGAGACATTCAATCTTGTTCGAATGTGTGAGTACAACATCAGATTTAAATATGTGAAAGTTTATGAGGTGTTCAGCGGGGAGTGTGTTCTTGAAAATAAATTGGTTGAAGAGATCGGAGATGATTTGAGAAGACAGAATTTTTTTTTTGGCTCGAGCGAGCTGGAAAGCTCTTATGCAAGGCGATTTGAAAAAGTTTTATTAAGAAAAACACGTCACAAGATAAATTGATTTACACACACAAAAAAGACTGATGCTAAGGGGCGTGCGCCGCCTTATATAGTCCTGTATGATCCCCCGTGCCCCTTAGTCGGATCTGGATGGCTTGTCGGCAGGATTTTTCTTTGAGGGGATATAGCGTGTGCTTTGTTCAACTTTTTTGAGTAGTATCGGGAATTTCTTTTCGAATCTGAGAATGATATTCCGGAGGTTTTTGGAGTCTGAGCCGTTGTTGATAGCAACTTGAGCCATTTTCGTTCCTTGGACGTTTTGTTTGAGAAGACATGAATAGAATGATGTGAGACTGGTTGATGTGGAGGTTAGTTAGCGATTAAGTGGTGGAAATGTAAATATGTGAGGTGGGGAAATAATATAGAGTGCAGTTAAAAGTTATTTAAAAAAAAAAAATAATAATAATAATAATTAAAATGATAATAAAAAGAGGCTTGCGACAGAGAAAGTAGACTTTAGGAGAAAGAACAATGAGGAAAAGGTGAGGATTTGTAATCATGCATGGATATGAGATCATAGAAAGAAAGACACAGCGATTTATAAGCTAGTTAAAATACAAAACTTTATTCAGACAAAATTAATAAGTGAATTTGGCTTAATTAAAAATTTTTTCAAAATGTATATTACTATTTTTTATTCTATGAATCGTACCTTCTTTGAGGATTTTTGTTCTTTTTCATACTCATCATTATCATTATCATCAAGTGCCCTATCCATTTGGACGTGGCCAACCATGGAGCGCCAGAGTTGTCGATCTTTCATTTTTCTTCTCATCTGGGCTATCATGTTATTTCTTCAATAACTTCTTAAAGTCCATCGGTAAATTTCTTCCGTGGTCTTCCTTTTCTTCCTTTTATTATTCCTAATATACACAATTTTTCTAATCCGTCTTTTCTCTCAATGTGACCAGCACAGGCTAACTGTCTCTTGTATATTGTAGTCAATAACATTATTCTGGTTTTAACTTTATTTAATATTTCTTACTTCGTTAACCTTTGGATCCAAGATGTTCCTAGAACTGTTCTCCAAATTTTCAGTTCATAGGCTTCACAACCATATAACAATGTAGATTATATATAGCATTTAACTATTCTTTTTCTCATATTTATTGATAATTTTGTATTCCTAAGTATCTTTCCGAATTTTTTCATGGCACTGTTCACTATTGATATTCTCCTTTTTATTTCCTTATCACTTCTTTCGTCGCAGTTTATTAAACTTCCTATATATACAAAATGTTCCACTTGATTAATTACTTCATCTCCTACCTTCAATCTTATCTTCGGGTTTCTTTCTTTTTTTGTAATGACCATTGTTTTCGTTTTCTTCTTATTTATTTTTATCCCTATCGCCTCACTAAGTTGGTTGACCTTATAAGATGTTGTAATTTCTCTTCATTTACAGCTATGAATACTGTATGATCTGCATACCTAATTATACGTTTTTCCTGCTATCTTAATGCCATCACCCTCAACATTTCTCATTATAATTTCCGCGTAGATATTAAAAAGATCGGGTGATAGCACGCAGCCTTGTCTAACCCTTCATTTTATTTTAATCCAAGATGTGATTTTCTCCAACATATACATTTTCTATTATTTTTAAGTCTTTACCATCTATTTGAATGTTTTTCAAAATATTTAGTAGTTCTTTATGGCCTACCCTATCAAATGCCTTATCGTTATCGATAAAGCATAAATATACTTCTTTCTGTAGTTCTATTACATTTTCCATTATTCGGTTAAATATATATATGACATTGATGCTTCGCAACAAAACCAAACTATTCTTCTGCTATTTATTTCCTTATTTTGTCCTTTATCCTCTCTTCAATTGCTTTTAGTATTATTTTTTTCGGTGTGATTTATAATACTTACTGTTCTCTGCTGTTCACTTCTCATGGTGCCTTCAATCTTCGGTATTGTTATCATCAGCGTCTCAATTATTTGGTTTGGTATTTTTCCACTTACATATATCTTATTTGCCATATCGGTAATAATATCTACTCCCCTTTCCCCCATGGCTTCAAGCCTTCATTAGATAATCCATCTTTCCCTATTGCTTTACCATTTTTCTTATTTCTGAGAGATATTTTTAATTTCTTCTCTCATGATTTCTGGTCCTTGTTTGTTTGTTTCTATATCCGTTCCTCCGTTATTATCATCATATAGCTCATGTATATGCTTTTCCCATCTATTTGAATGTCTCTTATATCCATTAAAACTTTACCTTGCTTATTCATTATAAAGTTGTTTTGATTCTTGTCGTTTTTTCTGTATATTGTTTTGTTTATCTTGTCGTACATTTCTCTTGAGTTTATTTTTGATAGTTCTTCAATTTTGGCACATTTTCCATTCATCCATTTTTCTTTTGCTGTAATGCATTCTTTATATATTCTTCTGTTGTGTTCCTTATATTTCTTTATATCTTTATTTTTTACTTTATTTCTTTCATCCATTAAGTTTAGGATTTCTTCGTACATCTATGGACTCTTTCTTTTACTTTTAGTCTTGGGTATTTCTTCAATTGTCCCTTCAGCAGCTTTTTGGAGATTTTTCCATTGTTGTTGTGCACCTTCTTCATTATCTTTTTACATAAGTGCGTTATATCTATTCATTGTTTTTGAAACGAAACTTTCACTTTTTGTTCGGTTTTTCTTCAGCATATCAAAATCTCTTCTAATGTTACCAATTTTCGTTTTCTTTAGTATTATTTTTACATCTGTAATTACTGGATTGTGATCGTTATTGCAAACTGCTCCAGGGTAAGCTTTAACTTGCTTAATTGTGTTTCTGAATCTTCTATTTATTTTGACATAATCAATTTGGTTTTTGTATTTTCTTCCTGGCCTTTTCAATGTCCATTGTTTTCTCGGATGATGTTTAAATCATGTGTTTGTTTTTACTTGCTGGTATTGTGAACACCATTCTACTCATATATCTCCTCTGACATTTCTCTTTCCAAGTCCATGTGGTCTAACTATGCCTTCTTGCGTTCCATTTCCTACTTTTGCGTTCAAGTCACCAATCAGGATTATTATTTCGTGTTCTTTGCAACATTCTCTTGCTTTTGACATCTCTTCGTAAAAGGTCTGAATTTCTTTTTCGCTACTATCATCTGTTGGTACGTATACATGAATTATATTTTTATTCAAGGGGTTTCCTTTTATCTTAATCATTATTATTCTCTTTTATATTGGCCAAAATCCTATTAGATTATTTTTGATATTTTAATGTATCATAATTCCCACTCGTATATTCGGTGTTTGTCCTTCAGATTATATAACTTTCTTTTCTTCATCTGTTGTCATTTATCCTCCTCCAGGCCATCTCATCTCCCCTATTCTTATTATATAAATATTAAGTCTTGTCATTTTTTTTTCTAAATTTGCTAGTTTACCACTTTTTTATAGTATCCTTCCATTCCACGTAGCTATTCTTATTGGTTTTTTTAACTTTGCTACCTGTCGCTTTATAACGGTCAAGTGCAACCTGCTAAAATATTATTTATATTCAGTATTGTTTTCTAGTTTACCAAGATTAGTCTTGGAAATATTACGTGGTGAGGTCTCCAGTTCTCTTCCACGTCGTTATTGTAATCTACTAAATTTATTTGAAGGCGGCCTTACTCGCCTTGTCATGACATCGTCCTGAACATCGAGCATTTTAACTTGTAGAAAGGAGTCACCCAATCTACTACTCCGTCTTGTTATGTCGTCTTTGTTTTTTCGGTACTGCTTATTGATCAAGCTAAGCTTGCTTATGTCGCAGCTAACAACCATACCTGATGGTCGTTCTACTATTTACAACCTGCTTCCCGCTCTCTAGCTGTTCCAGCTCAGCCGATTTTTCATATTTTTCATATGATATTCGATGAGAAAATATTTTTTATATAAGAAAATAAAACAGAGCAAACATATTTGAGCACACATGGCTGAAATTTATTATAGAGGGATGCGTTTTTTAATAATTTTAACTCAATAATATTGAAATAATTAATAATATATATGATTAAGGTGTTAATGCTAGGATAGTTAGTTAGTACTAGGAATTTTGCGCCTGACTTAAATTATTTTTAGAAGTGGCAAAATAGCATTTTAGGCCCTTTGGAATGAAATTAGAGGTGGTTTTCTCCATTAGCTGCTAGTTTTAATATGATAGGTGGCACTTAAGAAAGGATCAAGTGGTTGCTTTTTCGCCTTTTGGAGGGGTTTTTTCAAAATTTTGAAGTTTTTTATCGCTTTTTTTAAACTTATTTAACTTTTAATAAAAGTACATTTTTAAAACGGCATGATTTGTATATTTTAGTTACATTAATTTTGTTGAGTTAATATTTTTTAAGTGTTTCGAAAAATTATTACATTTATTCTACTAAAATGAATAGAAAGGTAGGTTATCTCCTACCTAACTACTAATAATGAATTTTTAGTTTTATTTTTTTATTTTTCAGAGCCGATGCAGTTAAATTTGTATTTAACATCACGATAAGATAAAGGCTCCACTTGATATACTCTCTCAGAGAACAAAAAGTAGCTATAAAGTTTGAAGAAGAAGGCCTTATAAAACAAATGTAATCATTTAAAATGTTACAAGATTATATATTGTTTAAGATTTTGATAGGATTTTATGCGACAAGCATTGAACATAAAAAAAATTGAAACTGCCATTTTGTCATAAGTAGAGGTGTATGAAAGTTTAATATGCTTTATTTCTGAAATAAGACGGTGTCAGTTTTATGAAATAGAAGATCAGGCTAAGAATTTTAAAGAACATATAATACACTGATACAAAATTTTTTTTTGATGAAATGATACAAGTAGATATTATTTTAATGAAGGTACTAAATTTATAGAAATAAAATTTTACACTATTAAATATTACCTTAAAATGAACTAGAACGCAGATTAAATGCTTATTCCAAATTTAAAAATCTCTCTTGTTTTTTTAATAGAATAGAACACTATGAGTTATAATGACATAAAGCTTGACTTAGATTAAATTTGACATTCCATAATCAAATATTTCAAAAACCATAACATTTGCTTCCTTATCAATAATTTTCTCGTGAATTGCTACTTCTGGAAATACTTTCTCGAGTTCTTATCCTTATCTAGGATTGCGGGAGTACTTTATTTAAATACGTTAACACTGACTATATATAAGTAATATAAGAAAAAATTTTTAAGAGGGAAGTTATTTCTAGGGCTCCAATGCAAATAAATCTGGCTGTGATTATATTTACTTATAATGTTAATTTTTTTAGATTATTTTTTTGATTAAATGATTATTTAATAAATCAGTGGGGGGTTTAGAAGGGGGCTCCTTCTTCTCACTCCCGGCCCCTCCTCTCACCTACCCTTTTTCTCAATTTTGAGTGTATCAATACATATTTCACTCAACTTTGTTTGTTTTTATGAAAAAATAGTTATAGTTCAGATGTGTAAATATTCCTTGTAAATTGACTTTTTTAAATAAAGACTTTTTCATTGTACCCTTCATTGAAAGCTTTTAAAAGATTTCGTATATTGAATATTTGAAAAAAATCATTTTAGAAAGATCTAAAAGAAATTTCAGCCTTTGAAACTTTCTAAGTTGGTGTTTGAATTAGACAAATAAAAGCTATTGGTTTCGTTTTTTATATGTAAAGACAGTGACCCGATTCTTCAAAACAGAATTATAATTGTTATACAGTGTATTTTTTAAACGTTTTAAATCTTAAAATAATTTTTCCTATTTATATTTAATTTTTTTGAAATGAGGTTATAAATGTGGTGATTTTTCCAAAAATCTCCTAGTGATTTTTCTGGTGATTTTTCCAAAAATTTATCTAGAGCAGTGGATTTGAATTTTTATGTTTCTTGCAGCTAAAGGGTATGTAAAAAATTATTCCCTGGGCCGCAAATATAAAAGTAATTTTTAATTAATTACTAGAAAGCATATGCTATTTTATACTTAAAAATGTTTCAAATTTTGTTTTAATTGACAACTTGCAAAATTGTCTTATTTTCTGCATTTACCTCGTTCCTGAATTTTATACTGCATATTCTGAGAATGTTTTCTTGTACAGAAAAGTCGTCAGAAATCGTAAATAATCTTTTATAAATCGAACCGAAATCTCTTAAAATAAATTCTCATTTTTTTCCATTATGTTCAATTTAGAAGAACCGAAATATTTTAAATTTATTTATTCTTTTATTTATTTTTATTTTATATTATCATTGATTCATTACATAGTTAAAATGGGAGTTTGCGTTCTATTTTGATTTTAAATTTTGACCCATCCTATGTTGAAGATTATACTTTTTATAATTTTTAAATTTGTAATTTTGAAACCCTGTTTAAAATTTTGTAAATGTAGAGATTTATCAATTTTTTGTTCCAAAAAAGATTTGGATGTGTTTCCAAGGTTGTTCCCGAATCTTATCAAAATGTAAGCTATATTTTTCTTTTTGATAACCTTTTATTAATTCTAAATTTCCTTATTATAGGTTCTAATATTTTCTAATCTATTTTTTTTTCTAAAAAATGCATAATTTTGCCTTTTTTCATCGCTCCATATAAATTCCAATTTGAACTTTTGGCTCATTTTAAAGAATTTTCCATTACGTCTTCTACTTTAAAAAAAAATAAATCAATCTAAAATTTTTTTTTTTAATATGAACTTTGAACTACTTAAGTTAAGAATTCGTAACTAGAAAAATAAAAATCACTTCCGTTTAGAAATACCTTTTAATTATTTTTGTTTGATTATTCTGGTCGTCTATCGTTTAATACTGAAAATATTTAATCTTATAGTGATAATCTCAATCTTGTTTTGGATGTATGCGAAATCCTTTGTGTTTTGTTTATTGCAAGTTGTCAAAATATTTTCTTTTTTTTGCTATAACACGGAATAATTAAGAATCAAATTTGTTCTACCAGATATAAAATAAAATTTTAGAAATTACTTTGAAAATATTTAAAAAATAAACTCCTTGAGTCTTATGCCAATTTATTCGTAAATACTAAAATAAAATCTAAGGAAAGAGTAAAACATTAAAAAGGTTTATTTTTAGTTCTGGACTTTAAGATAAAAATAGTTTCGCTCGTACCACATTATACATCCTTTTTATTTCATTAAAAAATCACACCAATTATATTAACTCCCCTCCCCTCTTTCGGATTTATTTTGCCCATCTGAAACTACTTTGAAATATATAAATGTATACAGTTCCGGCCGCATAAAAACAGTTTTGCCCCTCCTCTGTACTTGAAGTCGGGCGATGGGCCTAATTTAAACAATCAAGTTTTATTCCAGAAGTAATCTTATCTAGAATGTTATAAGATAGAAGGTTTTAAAACTTTCTAAAAATTTTCGGCGTGGTGGTCTCTTTTTAATTTTTATCGGGGTCTCATTAAAAAAAATTAATTACATATAAACTACTGTACAAAAAAATTAACAAAATTGTTTATTCAAAAATTGTCTGAATAATCCAATCAATGTAAATAGGAAGGATGAATCTGCTTTATTTAAACCATTTTGTCTAAATTTGTCTATTTTGGCCAATGCAACTCATATCATTACTTACTTCCTATCTTTTTTGGGTTTAGTTTCAATGGCAAGTAGCATGAAAAACGCTTGCTCACACTCATATGTAGGGGCAAATCGAATCAGCTTTCAGAGTAATCTTTGCAAGCATAGGACTCTCCCATTTCAATCGAAAAATCGCTATGAGATATTTCAGAGAAACATGTTTTGCACCTCCTCAATCATTAACCAAATCAATCAACTGTTCTTTAATTAAGAAGTCTTCTGAGGCCAGAATACTATTCGAGATTATAAATGGGTTTTTGATAAATTGATAGTATTTTTCAAATTTGTGTAGATTAAGAAAATATAGAGGAATTCCCTAGCATTCTACACGGTGTGTTATGGCCTCCAGGACATTTTTATTCCTTATTTTCATGAACAAATATGTTCGAAAATCGAGCAAAATTTTTCCTTCCGAATAATGCGATTATTCCAGCTTTATTTCAAAAGCTGTCAATTTTTTTTTATGACAATGGAGTACTTAGCCCAAGGTTAACGGATTTCATAGATTCAAATATGTTCACTAAAATGATAGGAATTCACGAAAATGGGCATCACAATATTTTACATACACGTCTACTTTGCTTTGCAGAAATTGCTAGATTTCTTTCCACAGTATCGCTTCAAAACTTTTCGTTTGGAAAGCCACCTCACGTTTTAGTGCAGTAAGAGTTTTCGAAACCATTTTCTTTGCCATGTTCTGAAAACAAACAAGAGTTGAAGGTGTTTGTTTCAGTTAAATACGATGTTTTAATGACTTCATTTATTATATTTTTTATACCCATCAGCTATGTTTTTGATTATGAATGTTTGGCGATCAATAGCTTAATCTGAGTCTAAAAACTTGAACAAGAAGAAATTGTCAAATATTTCTCTTGTAGTTGTTCTACTGCCAAGAATTTTGCAAAAGGAAAAATTGTCTACAATGTGCTTTTTATATACATATTATACGTAAACACAAGGCTGAGCTGAGTTTGCAACATCCGTCGTTTCATAAAGTTGAATTACAAAAAAGTTGAAAATTGAATTTATAATCAATAAAACCACTTCTGACATGTCATCAGACATATCTCCTATTAACCTTCTAACGCTATCGTTTGACAGGAAGATATGTTTGAACTTTACAAATTCAGAACTTAGCACATTTAATATGATATCTTTGCAGCAAGGTAATAGCAACTGTCCTCCTATGTGGTGGGACTTTTTGATAACAGATATTTTTTGGAACTATAGAAGCCTTTCAATAAACATTTGAGAGAAATGTACTTTAGGTAGAAAGATTTGCTTTAGTTCTCATTTTTTAATCCAAACAAATAGAAACAAATTTTGTTTTATAAATGTATAAAGGTAATTTTGTAAATTATGTATATCATTTCCATTTAAAAATGGATCATTAATTTATCTGCTAATTTATAATTGAATTGTGCTGTGCTAATTAGATACTACTAAATTTTTTGAATAAAACACTCTTTTGACAAATATGGACTAGTAAAATTAAAAATCTTAATTTTTACAATATGTAGTTTTTTATGCCAATAAATATTTGAAAACCATGAAATTTCCCTCATTTTCCTTTTCTATTTCTCATTATAAAAGTATAAGAAAATTAAAATTTGCGCTGTCCGTAAAAAAATCTAATTTCATAATAAAACACTTATGTAGTCTACTTTTTTTAGATATATATTATATAGGCAGTATAGCTACAATCAATTTATTAATAAAAAAGTCGAAGAAGCCTGAGCAAAACACTAAAATATTTCTCCTTCCGAGCCAGAGCCAGGTAATTTTTTTCTGATTCCGACATTCTCCTGACAACACTCATACGGAGAGTAATTACTGGTTAAATAAATTACGTGGAAATCATTTGAAATTCGTTATTTTTATCACTTAGTTCAAATTAATAAAATAATGGTGTTTTAAAAGCTCCATAGAAATGCATCCGATGTCTTTATCAGCATTCGCAAAACCGGATTAAGCACAACTAATTATTTTCTGGAAGAGTATAAGAGTACAAAATCTTTTAATCAGTATCAGAAGGAAAAAAGGTTTGCTGCATCAATCAAGAGAACCAAAAGATGAAACATGAAAAGAGAATTGCAATAACGTCAAAGGTTATTTAAATTCCCGAACAAAACAAACACTTTCCAGATTTTTCTGATATCAATTTTAGAAATGATAAAATAAGTGAATGAAAACACAGGATTCTTTCATATTTTTGGCGTTTCTTTTATAAAGTGTCTTGTAACACAGAATAAATCCTGAAAACCGTGATATCTAGCAACCATAAAACCGAAAACCTTTTTCAATTTTGACTCCGACTAATTTAGCTATTCCCATTTCATTTTAATAAAACTTGATTTGTATTATAGTTGTAATCTAAGCTAATGAGAATTATGCTACACTTTAAGTTGACTGGGACTTAGACTTTCCCACTTTACCACCGAATTTGTCGTCTCTTAACAGTGGAATCCCTGAGGATTTATAGAAATTGTAGTTTTTATTCACTAATCTTATTTGTCCGAAAATGGAGTTTAGAAGAATTTATTTCAGATGGGATTGTTTATCTTTTTTTTAGTATAAAAAAATATCCTTTACTTTCAAAGTATTTTTCATATTAATTACTTTTTGCAAGAGATACAAAATTTTGTTATCGACTTTCTTCAATAGCATTTTTGTTCAAGTTTGATAAATGTAAAAAATCAAGCAACCCCAATGAAACTACACTTTACTACTATTTTCATTTGTTGATATGAAAATTCAATTCAAGGGGGATTTAACATCGAGATAAACATTTGTCAATATTTTTTATCCACTCACCCTTAAGGCAATATTAATAGCAATATATTTAGGGGCCGAATTGGCCTGCTTCCATTGAGTGGCCATAATTTTTTCCGGCTTCGCAAATCCGGCTTCGCAGCACTGGTACACATATGGTCAATCACTATTTTCAATTATACCCACATATGGATAACACACTATTCTGAATTACATGCTTGTATGTCAGATATACACACATCTAGTAGTAGACTTTGTGCATCGCAAATTTAATAGCTATTCCATTCATCAATCTTCAATGCAAAAAATGCAGAATACCAATATTATACGATGATATGTTTCTTAGCGTTTTCTCTCTCTCTCTCCCTCTATCCAGTAGTGGTTCTCTTTCCTTTCTTTCTAGACGAGCAGGCTCTTCATCACCATTCTTCCATTCCAACTAATTGATATTCCATGAGAAGTAGGAAGAAGCCTTTTTTGCAGTGTGCAGAGATCCTTTACTTACACAACACACACACACGCACGCACGCACGCACATCTCAGCTCACTCTGAAAAGCGTATAAATATAATAATAATAATCGTGTATACAACAGTTCTTGTGTAAAATGGGAAAAGTAAATCATTTCGTTCCTCTTTTTTATCATCATATGTATAATGATGATGGATGTTTCTGGTAAAATGCTTTTTTGCATGTTTCTTTCTCCTCTTTCATATTTTATAATTTTTCCTTTATCCCCCCTCCTACGTTCGTGTGCGTGCTTAAAAGTTATGTCTTTTTCACATGAATAAGTAAGTCATCATTATAAGACTCAAGAGCTTATAGCAGTAGTGATTGATGCAGGATAGAATTTGATTTCTTAATTTTAGATGCAAATTTCACCTCTCAAATCTGTTTATGTCTGCAAGCGCTAACACAGTGTCGTACGTAGTGTATCATCAGGAGACAAAATGTGATTCTGCATTCATTATTTCTCATATTTGTATGGGACGCAATTATACCCAGCTATCCATATCTCTTATGATGAACAAAGAAACCTGTACATGCACGATTACTACAAACAATGTTTATAGTGGCATTGTCTTGACCGACGTTGGAAAAATTAGTCCGCACCCATCTGCTGGCACTCTTCGTTCTTAGACAAAAGGCCCCAACTAAAAAGCACGAAAACCTCAAAACATTGAAAAAAACACTCTATTTTTTGCTACGACATAACATGATTCCTAAATAATTTCTTTTTCATTGTAAAAAGGCTGATTACGCATCCACAAAGTTTTAACTAGAATCTAAAATGTGTTCAAGCACTAAATTATCCAATATCCATCTACCCAATTAACGATCTAAGATCTAATGTAACCAATTATATTTGACTAACTAACTTATTTTATAATAAAAGTAAAATATAAAAAATGTTCTGATATAAAGTGAACTATCTAACCAACAAATAAACTAAAAAAAATAAAAAGATATTTTTTAAAAATAAACTTTATGAATTTATTTTTAGAATTATATATTTAAGCAAATTTTTTATAAAATTTTAAATGCATAAAAATATTTTTAAAAATGTTTTTAATAGAGTCTGTCTTTTTTTTTTATCATTTTTATTACTTTTGAAAAAATTGTTATTTGCAAAATTCTATGCAATTTCCAAATAATGTAAACTTTAATTTTTAGCGTCAAAATGTCACTGTAAATGAATGTCTTAGTGCCATATCCTTCAATTAACTATCTAAAATCGGGCTAACTTACTTTCTAACTAATTAACTAAGTCTAACTTTCTAAAGATGTTATGACCAGCAAGACTGAATTTACACTGCTTGCCATAATGTAAATAAATCCTTTCGAGCTACAACAGAAAGCTTTAGAAAATTAGAAGATTTTTTTGCACCATGTAAAAAAAATAAAAAATATTGATTCATGAATATTGGATCCATTTGAAAGTATGTGTGATGTGTTACTGATGACTAGAGCAGTTAAAAATTGTGAAATTATTGACTTTTTATAGTAAAAATTTAACCTAAAATAAAACAAAAAATTTTATAATGAAAATTTTACATGATAAAATATAATTATAATTATCTATAATTTTTATGGAATAGAAAATTTTTTTATTGAAAAATTATAACAGATTTGCTCATTTTTTAAGCTAAATTCTAAAAATAGTTTTTATTAAGGTAACACTAATTATAGATAATTTAGATTTTGCATAATTTTATACTTTAAATACTCTGTTTTGAATTTTTTTTCTCAGACAACTTTGCCACTTAAAACATTCTGAAACATTGATGCTTTAGGAACTTGTATCTTTTAAGGCGCAGATTTTCCAAAACGAATCGTCTGTAATCATTTGAAGCACTTTATTTTATTTTTTGGGACACAGATGCCCCATTGAGCTCCAAGGGGAAAATAAATAATTTAGGAAGAAGAAATTTTAAAAAATAATATTGATAAAATTCAGATAATAATTATTGATATTAATACCATAATATTGATCTAATTCAAAAATATTGACTATAATAAATGTGATAACTAATATAATAACGCTTAAAAATAATAACAATATATAATTAAGAAATAAAACCTCTAAAAATTGGACTTTTTGCAACTATTCTGAAGCGACGATTTTTTGATAAAAAATTTAATAAATTCAAGTATAGAAGGCTTCTAACTTCATTCAATTCAGGAATAAACGCCCACTTAGTTGATGCGATTTTGTTCTTGTTAATATTTGAAAATTGTTATTAATAAATATATCTCATTAAATAGAAGTCCAAAGCCTGTAATTGTGCATGTTTGTCACAGGGCATCACATCCTCAAAATTATGGGGGGGGGGGGGGGGGGGGATTTTTTTGCAGTTTTCAAAATTACTGGTCTGGGAATACCACGGGAGACCAAATATTCAAGCAATCATTAAAAATAGAGTGTATACAGCGCATACCTAAATTTATAAGACTACTTTATATTTTTTTTTACAAAATTGATGTAATTTAAAAACTATACTTCCAGATATTTGAAAATATTTTAACTAAATTTACATAACGCATATACACTAGTTTAAAAAAATTATGGGCCCCCAGATGTGCGCCCCTGGTTTGTCATTGCCTAGTTATTTCGAAGGTAACAATTCAAACATTTTTTTATAGAAGAGCTTACGATATCCCCCTGACAGAGAATTCCATCCATTAAGAGCTCTTTGAGTGACGTATATATATATTTGACTATAGTTTTATTAAGAGATTGAGACCTTATTTTTTGGTAATATTATAAGGGCCATTTATAATTTCTTTGGGAGAACTGATGTAAAACATTTTTTTTCAGAAAGCAGGATTTTCTTCAAAATTTTATATATAGTATATTTTTCCCTTTTTTTCTGTAATAATGCTTGTGTTGTGCGTATTTATAAGCTATTAGTTTAAAAAGATACTTCACTGAAAAAGCTTAGCGAAAACACTGGTATGACCAAAACTACTATAATTCAAACCAAGTTTATTGCGAATGTTTAATTGGAGTTGGCATAGCAAAATTAGCAGAAACCCAAGTCTATGTTTTTTTGCTTTGTATACTCATTCCTGCTGCTATACAATACGCCATTTTGACCTTGAATCTCGCTTAGCATTTTGGGCGAGGTTTGGATCCACTTGCTTTAACTAGTTATTTTTTGGTTAGTTAGTTTGAGTTGGTTGGTGCGAGTTGACCATCCACCCATTTGGGCATAGCACCTTGAAATACATCTCTTATAGAATAAGATAATCCATTCTCGTATTTTTAGTAGGGTATAGCATAGAAGTGATTATACATCCTCTTTTCAAGCGATATCTCTCAAGCACAAAAATAACAAGCATCTTTTTAATACCTCTTGATGAGGATGAGTGTCTGCCTTCCTCCTCTGCCTTGTGATGCTCTCGGACACAGGCCCTTTAAAACGCGTTTTCCCACCTCTCTCCTCCCTTTTTCTTCCACGTTGATGAAATCTCAGCATATCCTTCTACTGAAACAACATATCATCACGCCTTTACTAATATAAGTAGTAGGTGAGTAGTAGTAGTTGCAAGAAAAACATCCAAGTTTCTTTACATTGCAAAGGCTTCTTCCATATACCCAATTCCCATCCATAAGCCCTTACTTATCTTCAATTATTATCGCTATCTGCCTCTCTCTCTCTTTATATAGTATTGACTAGAACTGAGTTTGCTAAATACACTTGTTTTTGCGTTGTCATGATAATACTAATAACAATTTGCTCCCTCGAGCATTACACCAATGATAATGACGATGTATCCCATTTCACATTCTTTTAACGAACCTTAACTCTTCGCCAATCGTTTAATCTTTCACATACTATTCATAAGAAGACTCTAAATCTTAGAGCGAGCGGTAGACGAAGCACACATCTCCAATGAATTCAGTCATCGTGAGGGACAGGGTTGAATAGAGTGGCCATTCTTATAGGCGTGTGTGTTTATGGGGTAAGGGGATGAAACTGCTCAATTATAGCCGTATATATACTTACTATATGTCTTCAGTGTTGCTATTTTAGGGGCTCTGGGCAATTCGCACCAAAACACTTTTACCAACTCACCCGTATTGCTTTTTAATTAATTAGCTGCCTTTCAGTGTTACAGCAGGAGCGCGTCGCTTGTCTCGAGTTGATTGTAAACCCTAACCCTTTAGATGTTCTTAGCCACTCTTAGATGTAAGCTGATATTTTTACACGTTAGTTATTAAATTAGATCCATTTTTTGAAAAGGAATGAAACAAGGAGTGAAGATTCAGGCACTTTTATTAAAAAGAAAATAGTATTTCGAATGACTTCATGTGAATAAGTTGTTACTTGAAAGAAGAATCAATGCTATGATTCTTTATAACGAAGGGGAGATCATGGGACCGGAGTTGTCGCGAGAAAGGAACAGCTGTGGGTGCAAGACATTTGTGTTAATACTTGTCAGATCTTTGGGCAAACTACGATGCTCCAAAGATTTTTGCAGACCACTAGGATAAAGTTACAATCTAAGGTTATTTGAGATCATTCTCCCTTAGTTTACTATCATTGATGTCAAAAAAGTGATCGATTGATATCTAAAAGTGCTTCAACTAAAGTGTCTTTCTTTTTTATCCTGCTTTTACTTTTTCGTAGTTGAGTCTCGAAGAATTTTAGGATCATATGAAGAATAACCACCCCAAGACAATATTTTAGTAGCAAGTGAAGAACAACCACTCCACATGACCCTTTTGAAGAACCACCACCGGAAATAGTTTTCCAATAATATTGTACAGAATATACCACTGAAGCAAAATTAAAAAATTTATTTAGTAAAAACTAAAATATTAAAATTTATATTTTTTTATTATTGGAAAATCATAATGTTTTTGAGTTTTCATCCAAGTAATAACATATAAAGAATTTTGATTTAGTAAAGGCAAAATAGAATCTTGAGAATTCATTTTGTGAGAAGAATTAAAAAAATAAACAATAAGTATACATCTATAATATTATATAGCTGACTTGCTAAACAGGATATTGTTTCATGATTATACAGTGTTATAAGATTAAATATATACTAGTGATTATATATAGTATGTTTTCATGAAATCAGTATCAATGTAATCCGATTAAAAACACTTTATTTAGTATACGCTCGAATTTAATTATACAAATACACACTTCAAAGTTTAAATAAATATAAAACTCAACCTAAGAATAGCCACCCCAGAATTGTTGGGGTGGTTGTTCTTCATATGAGAAATTTTATATTCATTATATCAATCCCTCAACCCAACATCAATTATATCTAAACTCTAAGTGTATAATAAATTGTGATCTTATATTTAATTTTAAAAGAATAGTTTTATAATTAAAAATTTTTTTTTTAAGATTACATTTTAATACATATGTTAAATAAATTAAAAAGTAAAATTTTGATAATTATATTTTATAAGTGTTTTGTTTGAAAAAATGTCGTCTAAGGGCGCGTTAAAAATAAAAAACGTTTGAAAAACACTGCTCTATGTCCAACCTACACACACCACTATAATTAAACTCATAACTTTGCTATTTTATTTCCTATACTCATAATATGATATAAGCGCTTGAATGCAGCATATATAATGTATGTATTTTTGTAACTTTATTGTGGTTTGGCGTCACAAATATATAGTTATATTATATATAGTATATTGATAGCATCTTTTTATATTGTGTAACATCGTACTCTAATTCTGGAGTAAAATGGTGCCTGCATGACGTCACATAACCACCACAAACACTACCCCCAACCGCGTTTCGACACCAACCCAGAAATTCTCCTTTGATCAGCCGTTTCTTCACAAGATGATGATTTCTGCTATCTTTGATATTATCTAAATAAATAATTTTATGCGCGCATGCATTATTTATGGCATTTTTTAGGGGAAAACATCATCTCTATCAGTTCCAGAGAGTACCATCATGCTGGTACACCATACAACACAGATCCACTAGAGTTTGCCCAAACTTTATATTTATCGTAGAAAAGGACTCACTCAACCATAAAAATTTCCATCGACATTTTTAGGAATAAGATCGATACGGGTTTTTGCTTGCTAACACTAGCTAACTATATATATAATTACGCCATAATTTTTATAAGTGATCTATCTATCTATCTTATGTATTTTAGTGCAGGAATATGAATTAACACCAAATCTATTTCATTCAATGAAAAGAGGATCTTTAAGCATGCCAATTTTTAAGAGTATATAAAAAAGTTACCCGTTTAGCTTATCTTTGCTATCGTTCCATCACGACTTCGTGGAATGATTTTCTTTTTTGCGATTTGAAGTCAATGTATCGTTTGGAGAAAGTTGTGCGAATTTGAATTCTTTTTATCGATGAAAATAAATCGTGTGGCACATTCGGCTGAATTAAAGCGAAAATACCCGGATCCAACTCCAAATAGCTAAAAATTAATGCTATTTAAACACAACTCTTATTTCCGGGCTTCTACTGAAGAAGAGGCATGCTTGCAAAAATTAAAAAAATCTTGTCCATTTTTTAAAAAAAGTTATAAAATTATTTTTAATACTTAACAAATCTAGCTATGACTCCTCATTTTTATTAGATATCAAGACCGACTCCTTTCCCTCTGAAATCTACGACTGAGTCCGCTATGTAATAAAAAATATTTCAATATCTCCTCGTGCAAAGTGTGTACAAGTTTTTTACATTAATAACAATTTTCTAAAATCTACTCAATGAATTTCCAATGGTTTTCCATCTCTTAGTAAATTTATCAATAAGAAAATTACATTTTCAATGTAGTTAGATTTATTTAAAGGGCTTACAGTCAACTCCCACCAAAATCAACTTGCCTCCTTGTAATACCAACTCAAACTAACTAACTAACCAACTAACTTAATTAAATAAAAATTAATTTGGGCAATTTGGTAAAAGTGATTTGGTGCGAGTTCACTAGACTCATATTATGATCTTTGTTTCTTGTGACTAATAACTATTTTGCTTCTTATCAAGTTTCAACTATTATATCTAGAGGCTCCCCCATAATAATATAGAATTTTGTTTTGAGTTTGTCATATTTACATGTATCATTCTGTTTCCCCATACCCACTTTCATTCATCGCAAGCGGTTTATTGTGATATTCTGATTGTCAAGTAAACTAAAAATCAAAGAACTGGCATCACAATTTTAACTAATTCAATTAATTTTTTTCTCTAGAGATCTTAGCTACAACAAAATAGAAAGCCTTTCAGATTCTACTCTCTTGCCCTATTCCAAGCTACGCTCTCTGTAAGTCATTCTTTTATACACCTTGCTTAAAAGAATCCTTAAAAATGAGGATTTAAACCCTTATCTGCGCATCATTAGTTCTCTTCTCAGAAGTATTTCAAATAACTTCAAGAAGGCATCTTAACTCTAAAGTCTTGACTGAAAATGTATGTTTAACATTTCAATCTCTACAGTCTAGACTCTAGACGAAGGCTCAGCAAACTTTTGAAGTGAAAGAGCCATATCAGCTATCTATCTTTGAAAGCATATATACAAGTATGCTAGAGTAATTATCATAACTCTTGAAAAATGAAGACAGGCTTTTAAATTGGAATCGGTAATTTCGTTTCTCAGTTTTAATAAAATCCATGCCAGAAAACGACTGTTCACACAAGTAAGTTGATCCATATGCAAACTTTTTCAACTCGGAGTATGAGTCAGGAAGGCAATTTCATGTATTAAAAATAATTAAATCACAATTTGATACATCTTTTGATAGAGAGTCGCTTTGTTCAGAAATCAATTTGCATTTTTTCCTTCCAATTCCTCCATTTCAGTTTTAAGAAGAAGACATTTTGAAAATCACATCTCCTTGCTTAACAAGTTGATCAATTGTAACTCAAAACTTGCGCTATCAATACCCAAAGGAGAAAAATTTATTTCACTAACTAACATCGGAATAAAGAGGATTTGTTATGAAAGCTTGAGTAGCTTTGTTATTTTGAAGCCTTTGGCAAAAAGATTCTCTCATATTTAAAAGCAATGTTTTGGAATCTTTTTCATTGATTGACGTCTTTTGTTTTTTTGAAGATAATCCAATAAATTTGGAAAGTGATTTAAATTCCTCATTTCTAAATCTTCAACAAAAAAACAATTTCTTCCAGCATAGAAAATCCAGTGCTTCCATTTCCTTGTAATTTTAGATTAAGATGATAAGCAATATCCACTAACAAAATATACTTTTTACCAATATTTTGAAGAAAAACTTTAATTTCACTTAAGCAACACACAAAACATTTCAGCATGATTTCTATAAAATTGTGCATACTCCATTCCTTTGGAAATTATTTGAGGATCGTTTACCCGTTCTATTTCACTTTGTAGTTTTTTAATGTTATTTCACAATCTTTTTTTTTTATATATATTTATTTATGAAGCGTGGACAAGCCAATCTCAAATCCATACTTTTCTTTAATTTTAGATTTTAGGATATCAAGCGTTATTCAAGGATTACTTTCTATATTCACTTCAATAAAATTCATATGTTCTTCATTAAGCTTTTTGGCGCGGTTTTCTCCTGCTCTATTAACTGTTATTACTCCTCCATTATCCTCATATCTTTGATATATAGACTTTTTCGATAATTAAAGTTAGTTATTTTTGCAACATCACTCAAAGTAATTCCGTTTTGAGTAACAAGTCTCACCCCTCTTATTTTTATCTTTGACAATTTTTGCTTACATTTTCTCAAAAGAAAGAAATGAAAAAATAAATTTCAGTATTTATTGTAAAAAATTGCAAACCGATTCGAATACACACGCATATGAGTTTTTTTGTGCAACTTATTTTTTTTAAACTTTCTCTTTTTAAAAAAATTCCATTAAATTTAGCAATTTATTTGAAAACCGGTTAGATAATTTAATTTTGAAAAAAAATTTATTTTCAAAAATTATGCTTAAACTAAAGATAACCATTTTTTATTCTTTTTTTGATAAATATGCCTATAACAGTTGAGACAGTTTATTATACTCCATTAAAAACTGTCTTTAGATTTAGTTTTTTACTTTTAAAAATGGAAAATGTCAAAAAACATTCAAAAAAATTATTTTTCCAACTTAATAAACATCATTGAATTAAATTTGCTTGCCCAGTAAATTAAATAAAAAATAGTCTGGAATAATTATCATCAAAGTTAGTTCAATTTCATTTTACTTATTTTCTTAATTTTGTTTTTTCACAAAATGTATTTTAAATTAGCATACTAATTTGAAATAAAAAAATTTGATTGAAAAATCATGAGGAGGAATTAAAAGTGAAAAAGGACGAATTCAATGTCAAAATGGTGGATATTGAAGATCATATTCAAAACTCAAAATAGTGTAGGTAAGGGCAAAATGGGATAAAATTTCTTCTTCTTCTACTCCTTGTCCCCAAGTTGGAGGTCGGTGGCCATGATCTTGAGCCATTATTGTTTTTGATCATGGCATTTTAATCGAAGCGTAGTTTTATAACCGGATGCTCTTCCTGACGCCAACCATTTTGTTTTAGGAGCTGGAAACCCTTAGCCTTTGCTCACTCAAAAGCTATACCCGCAAGGCAGCGGTAGTTTGAAATCAGAGTTGCTCTCTCCTAGAACATCTGTCAGCCAAGACTTTTAGTTTGAAACAACTCCATCGCGGGAAGGCAGATCTAGAGATTCAGTGCAAGAGGCATTGGCATTTGCAGGATCCGGAGTTAAAAATGGGATAAAATTTAAATGTGTGAAAAAACTTCTTTAATTAAGAATTAAAGCATTAACTTACCTTTTAACGCGTTTACATCCAATTGGACGACGGTGTCCAATAAAATAACGATCCTTTGCTCAAGCTATATAAAAACTGATTGAAAAAGATAAGCCGCTATTCTTTTCAAAAACCTCTTGGCCTTAAATCCTTACGTGAAATAGCCAACTAAATAAACGTAAATTAATTAATTTACTTATACGGAAAGAAATTGTTTTTTTAGAAAAAGTTTCCTTACAATATATATTTGATGTTTTGATTCAGGAAGTAAAAAAGTGATTTTATTTCAGAAATATGAAGCACAATAACTTGATGACAATGCCAAATTTAAAGTACAATCTACACTTGCAAGAAATCGTGCTGTAAGAATGAATATTTAGAATTGTGCTTAAAGCTTCACCTTTCAATTTTCTTGTTATTTTCATTTTTAGATCGCACAACCACATATCTTTCATTCCCCAGGACACATTTTCCAATTTGTTTCACCTGACATACCTCGACATCAGTCACAACAATATCACTGGAATACTCTCAAACAGCTTCACCCTCGTTAACCCTATCAATACACTGTATGTTACAGATTCTTGATATTTTTACTTCATTTTATAATCACTTTAATCTATCTTTTACAAACTTGCAAGATGATTACACAAATTAAAACAATCTCTTAAAACACAGCTCTAATAAGTGATAAAAAATTGATTTTGAATAATTCTTCAATTTGATTAAATTATCATTATTATCATCAATGAATTTCAAATTCGATCCCATTTATTATAATTATTTGGAATTTTTAGTTTAAAAATATTCTAAATAGATGAGGTCTTTGTGTAAAACGTATTATACCATTTCATATACGCTCAAAATTGAGCGATTTAATTTAAACATCATATTTCCATTTATTCACTATGTGAAGGAATTTTGAGAAAAATTGAAGCGTAAACGTATTCAAGGAGCATATCCTATTTCATTGGCGGAGAGTTATCCAATAAACTAACGGCACAGCCCATACACCTATTCGCCAACATTTCGCTTGAATCTTGTTACATCTCCTTGTTGCTACAAGCCATTTTAATTTATCTTTGTTTCAGACTTCTCGACAACAATATGATAAAAAGTTTGCACTCTTCCGTGTTTGATCAACTTCAGTCGTTGCAGAAGTTGAAGCTGAACAAGAACAAAATTTCATACCTTCCCTCTGACTTATTCCAAAATAACACCCGTCTCAAATACCTGTAAAGTTTTGCATACTACATATTCATCATCATCGTGTTGTTGTCATTTCCCTTTCA
This sequence comes from Nectonema munidae, assembly GCA_030549495.1. NCBI lineage: Eukaryota > Metazoa > Nematomorpha > Nectonematoida > Nectonematidae > Nectonema > Nectonema munidae. Next base: position 26,149 of record JAUIRK010000768.1, read on the forward strand.
TATACTCTCAATGGGGGGGGGGACACCATTAATGCTTTAAATATATTTTCATCTTCAAGAAAATTGTTCACGTAATAATAATAAAATAAGATTTCTGTGCATTGCAAAGGGGGTATGTGTTACATGATAGGCATAATTCATTCATTCATTCATTCTCTCAGTGATGATTGCAAAATATGAGAATCTCCCACCTCTATATTTGTGTGTGCGCGAAATTATGCTTGCATAGAAGAATACGAAAACCCTTCTAGATGTGATAGCTACAGCACAGGATTCTCTTAAGGTTTGCTTCCCAACAGGGGGTAAATTTCTTCTACCCAGTAGGGGTAGGCTTACTATTTATCATTAGTAAAGAATTGATTCATTGTTGGAAATATATGTGTGTAAGAAAAATGGCTTCATGTATTATTATTTGCATTTTTTTAATAACTACGAAGAATGGTGAATTTCTGTTGCGTAACAGCTACTTATTATCAAGACTGACAAAGAATCTAACTCGCTAATTTTAAATCGATTTTCACTTTTTTTTTAAAAAGTGTGTCAATAAAGTCATGCAAAATATTAAGTCAATAAAAAGTAAAAAATCATTTGCTACTAAGCTCATGTCAACAAATCAAAAATTACAATATTTTTTTGAAATTTCTCAACTTTTTATCCTTTCATTTAAAATTTGCCTTTAATATGACATCATTTCTTGAATGTTGGACTTTTTTGTCTCAGAAAATGATATTTCATAATTATTAAGTGCAAGATGATGATTATCAGGCTTCTATTAAAAATAAGCTCATAACTTCCCCTTAGTCAATACGTTTTTAAAGGATGTCACATTGGCTTTGAAGGCACTAACTTTTTTTCCTTAAAAGTAAATAAACTCATTGTGCTCCTGGAAAAGATCATTCGTATACAAATAAACTTTTTTATCCTAAAATTTTTCATTCTCTTTTTTGCCCTGAAAGATAAAAAGATCGCCATTTTTTTGATAAAATGAATTGAGCATTTAACGTTCTTGGTTAAATATTTGAGTTATATTGATAATAATATTTCAATAATATTATTGTATGCTTTGTTAACTCCCTAAAATTTAACGACAAAATCATTGTTTTTTACACTCCGGTTAATTTCATAGTTTTTTTAAATGTTCTGTTCGGATTAACGATGCTTGACTCTATTTACACATATGAAGATTAATCACATATTCCACATCGTGTTCAACTATTTCTCGCAAAATTAAACATAGAGGGGCGGGCAAATAAATTTGTGTATGTAAAAGTATGCATGTTGTCTTATTTTTAATTTTATTATTTTTTTTCAGAGATCTCAACAAAAATCATTTGTCAACGGTTGAAAGCTTAACTTTTAGCAAATTGGACAATCTTGAAGTGTTAAAGCTTAAACACAACAACATTCAGTACTTCAAGGATGGATGCTTTTGGGGCTTGAATAACATCCGCACATTGTAATTTTTGTTTATGCATCATTTTTTAATTTTTTTGAAAAGAGAACAACTTGTTTTTCGAATCAAGCGTTTCATGTTTTCTCATTTGGTTAATTCATGATCGATATCGTATGTCAAGTCAAATCAAGCACACAGCCCTCTTAGTTCTTTTCAATTTCCTGCATTTAGATACCTTTAAACTTCATTGATACATAGACCGTTTTATATTGCAAAATCTTTTTACCCTTATTTCTACGTTTTCAAACAAAATGAAGCATTTCTATCTAAAAAGTTTCAGAATCAAATTTGATCGCGAAGTTAAAAAGTTGCTTCAATTTTGAAAGATCAAAGTAAAATAGACCAAGTTTTCAGAAATAAATTATCGGCAAACGATGAACAGAACGTTTGCCCTGCAATTACTTCTTATACAAAAGAAAATTCAAAGCTACAATCGAAAAAAATACGGTGAGCTCATTCTTGACTTCAAGAAAGAGTCGTTTGAAGGAAGACCTTGGCTAGAATTTTGCCTGTTAAAAAAGCAGCATTTTGTTTTACATGCAGGAATTTTTCCATGAGGGACAAAGAGAAAAATGAAACTTTTACTAAAAATGGGTTTACAAATTGGAAGGACGCTTTAGACAAGGAACAACAGGGCTTTAATAAACACGAAAAGTCGTTGAATCATGTTTTCACGTTTTCAATGTGGGCTGAATTCAAAAAAAGATCTGAGTCCAATAAAGAAGTATCCACTTTAATTAATGATGCCAAACTAGAAAAAAACAGGCGGGTTTTTCATTTTTTTCAGACACTTTTGTAAATCTTATGCTTCTTTCTTATCTGAAAGAGTATACAAAAAAATTGTCAACAATGAAATCTTGACATTTTTTCCAGAAAGTCCAGAAGGATTCAACTTTTTTGAAAAAAAATTCCAAAAAATTAATTTCTGTGATATTTCATGATTTCCAAATAAAAATAAAAATTTTTTTATTGATATCACATTACTGAAATTCTTAAAATACATGTGCTTTAACTACATGTGCTACATTCTTTTTTGGTAAATATGTCTGCTTTACGTATAAAAATATCTATTATATTTTTAGAAATCTTCTTTTCTGGAATTTATCCTTCTGATTGCTCTTACTCAACCATTTTTGCATGCAACTTTAGTTGCTTCTGCAAACTGTCAAAATCCTAAGCGTCAACCATTATTGCCATGTTCTAACAATTCATGAAATAAATATTAAAATTGGTAAATTCTTGAGAAGTCTACAGAACACACTTGTATGAGGATAAATTTTAACCTTTGCATTCCAGATATTCTTTGAATTTTATTATTTTAATGTTTTGAAATCAATAGATGTAATTTCCTTTACCCTCTTGTATTTTCTTATAAAAATTTGAACGGAAGGTGTTTGTTTCGTTCGGGAATCTAAATAACCTTTGACGTTATTGCAATTCTCTTTTCATGTTTCATCTTTTGGTTCCCTTGATTGATGCAGCAAACTTTTTTTCGTTTTGATACTTATTAAAAGATTTTGTACTCTTATACTCTTCCAGAAAATAATAAGTTGTGCTTAATCCGGTTTTGCGAATGCTGATAAAGACATCGGATGCATTTCTATCGAGCTTAAAACACCATTATTTTATTAATTTGAACTAAGTGATAAAAATAGTGAATTCAAAATGATTTTCACGTGATTAATTTAACCAGCAATTGCTCTTTGTATGAGTAAAACATTTCTATTTTATCAACAATTGCTCGAAAGCAGAAATCTTTTTGGTGAAACGGCCCCCTACTATATTAAACTAAGCAATATTTAAAATAAACAAAAAACGGTTTTAAAGGAATGACCAATAAAATCAAAATATTTATTTTATCTCAAGATCAAGATTCTAAATAAATTTGCGAGAAGGCTGCTTCGTTTTGTTTTCTGCATTTGAAATAAGAGATTTCAAAGTGTATTGTATTTTATAAACGTAATAATCCCAAACTTTTTGAGCATCATTTTTTAGCTTCATATAGCCATTCAGAACGCGAATATTTTTCTGATTAGATAGAGTTTTTTACCAAGTTAGACGACCTAGGCATGTCTTTATATAATGAACAATTTTTGATACCTTTACCCAGAAGTTTCTGATAACATATTATTTTCAAAACAGAATGAATGTGTGTCCTAATCTCCGTATCCGTGAATCTGGAAATTTTCACATACCAGAGCCCAGCGGGGACCCTGATCTTCTCCGTTCCCCGCGGGAAAGATTTTAACCCCGCTATCGAGGAAGTAATAGTAAACTTGATCGTCCATATTCTGCAAATGTATACATTATTTACAAAGTTTTTATTATCTTCATTATCCTTTTGTAAATATATACACTATTTACTTTTCAACATAATTTCAATTATATGAAATAATACAGGAAAAATTTTTGGGTTCGGTTTCATCAAATCTCCAATGAAATTGAAATTTATTTCGTCTCATGCGGTTTCACTAACCGATGTATTTTTTTATACTTTTCCATGGAAACCGCCATTTTTTCACTACTATTCAGTGCGTCGTAGAAAAAAATGGCAGCTCGTTTTAGTTTCTTTTCCTTTTGCTGATTCTTCTTTCTTCAAAATGTCCCGCCCGTATCGTTCCCCGCCAAGAGAGCTATGCATAAAAATAACTATTTCAGATAAACTGGAAAGCACATAAAAGTAAAAGAACGACTTCATTTTAAGAAATATTTATGGCCCAATCAACCCCCTCTCCTCTTTAATACCCCACTGCACACACACACACATGCAATTATACTAAATAAATGTAATAGTAGGTAATGAAATACAGCAAAATCTGTCTTAACAGTCAATTTGATACAACGGTCAATTCTCTATACCGGCCACTTTGTAACATCCTGATTCAGTATAACTACAAAAGACCAGAAATCTAATTGAGCGGTCACTTATATCTAAAACTGTCGTTTTCAATCGGTTCCATATGCGTGCCTCTTTTAAACAGATTTTTAAACTAAATCAGTTGTCCCTCCACAATCACTTTATTTTGTTTTCCTAACATCTGACGAATATCCAAACCTTTAAAACATTTTAATATGACATATTTAATTAGAATTCTTAAATATAAAATTCTATTATACCAAATATTAATGTATTTATATCAAAAGAAAAATTAAACAAATTAATTTTCGAGATTTTTTTCTTTAAATTTAATGGCTGGTTTTAGATCTTTTTGGATTTCTTGTTCAAAAAACTTCAGATGGGCGTTTAGAGTACACAAATCAAATTGGAAAATCGCGCAATTCATTTGTTTTTGCGCTTATTAAAAAAAAACCTATCAAATGAAATATGACCTATCAATTGCTATTTTGCTGCAATGTAAAAGATTTTAAATCACATTTGCTATTTATTTTGGCATAAATTTTAGTTTCCATTTTATTATTAATTCTGTGTTTGAAAAAATATTCATCAAAATATCAAACAAATTATTTTATCATTCATTAGAAAATTTTCAAATTCAAATATTAGATTTGAAAAATCCGCGAATTATAGAAACCGTGAATGTTGAAGATGAACTGTAATGATATTTTTGACATGTATCATTGCTTTATTTTTCAATAAGTCCATGCAATTTATCTCTCTTTTAGACAACTAGATTACAATTTCATTCAGCGAATCACAAATCAATGGCTCTTTGGTTTGGGTAATTTGAAGTATCTTAGTCTTTCACACAATCAAATTTGGAATATGGAGTATAAAGATTGGCGTTCGTGTCAACTTTTAGAACTGTAATTCCTGCTTTTTTTCTTTCTTTTTTTCCAACTTTTTAATCAAAATCACTTTTCTTACCTAAGCGATTTGAGTCACAACAACTTAACCAGTCTTCCCTTTGAAGCCTTTTACTTTCTTCAGCAACTGCAAAGACTCGACTTAAATCACAATCAAATCATCAGTATAAACGAATACTCCTTCAAAAGTTTAAAACAACTTTTGCAATTGTAAGTTAAGAAAGGGAAATTCATTCTCATCTTAATTGAATGATGTTTTGAAGGGATCTCAGTCATAATACACTCTCAACGACTTTTGAAGAAGCATCAGAGCCCCAATTTCAAGACCTTGTTTCTCTCAAATCTCTTAGTCTTGCACACAACTTCATAAAGACAATATCCTACAGCATGTTCAATTCCCTACATCGTCTGCAAGAGTTGGATTTGTCTGGGAATGAGATAGTATCCATACAGAATGATTCTTTTAACCTCCTAAAAGCTCTTCAGAAAATGTTTGTTTTTATCGCTTCAAGTTTTTTTTAAATTTATTTCTTGTTAATGAATTATTAGAGAGATCAGCTCAAATTCATTTCTCTGTGATTGCAATTTAATTTGGTTAAATGACTGGATTCACTCAAAGTCCAAACTGGTCTCTAATTTTGTTTCAAATTTTGAAAATACTTCATGCGCATATCCAAAGTCTTTCAACGGTCTTCCAATACTCCATGCAGACGTTTCAAGTTTTTCATGCAAAAAGTTATACAAGCCGAAGATTTTACGAGAACCTGTACCAGAATTTTCAGCTCTCAGTGGTAAAAAATGGAACCTGACGTGTTCTGCAGTTATTTCAAATGACGCTAATTTAAAAGTAAGTTTTACCCAAATTTAGTTGATCGAGTTTTTATCTTTTTTGAACGCTTTTTAGATAACTTGGAAAAAAGATGGAGGTGAAATGCATCTGTTGGATGCAATCTACTTGCTAGAAAATGCAAACATTAATCTAGGCAGTAGTGATGATATGGATAACGACTATTACTCCAATCACAATTATTATACATCTTTGAAGAAAGAAAGAATTGACAAAAATGGTAAGATGATTTTTATTTTTCTTTGACTTTTTCAAAAACTTTAATTTATCGTGTTGCAAAGTGTGCTGAACATGATAGAAATCTAACGGATATCTTCTTCTGCAAACTGCCAAAACCCTAAGCTTCAACATGACTGTGTTTCAGCCTATTTAAATTATAATAAATCAACATGTGTTGTTTACTTTAAAAAGGTTATATGAATTAGGTGTTTCAAAACATAGGAAATTTTTTTAAAAAAACCTTGTATACCTTTTTAGTTTTTCCTTATGTTACATAAAATAAAAAAATTATTTTAATTTTTTTTAATATTTCCTATTTTTAATGAATGCTCAAGACATTAAAATTTTTTATTTTTAATTAAGAACAATGAATACGTTTAAATCAAAGCAAATTTTTTTAATTGTATTTTTATATAAATTTATTCTAAGTTTTAGAGCAATTAAAAAGAAGCAATTTTTTAGAGCAAAATTAATTTTTTTATTTAAAAAAAAAGTTCTAAATTAATTTTCTTTCTACAGATTCCCTAAGGATTGCATACCCAATGTCATGCTTTAACTCAGAGTTATGATTAGAAAAAATTTCTCTTTGGAACTATTTTCTAAAAAAATTGCCCATCTGAATGCCATTTTTGACGAAAAGTCAGCCCACGGTTGAGAAACCCTGGCATACATTATGTTAACATTATATTCATAATTTGGGAAATACCTTTTCTCTACAGGAACCGAATTGATCAAGCTAACAACTTTCCTGATTCAGCCGTACGCTCAGGAAATAGATGACGGCTCATATCAGTGCATCTTCTCAAACGAGTTGGGTGCTTCTTATTCGCGCAAGGCTCAAGTCAACATCAACGTCTCTCCCTTCTTCACAGTTAGGCCGCGCGACATCAGCGTTAAAAAGGGTTCTACAGCGAAGCTGGAGTGTGGAGCAGCAGGAAAACCCAGCCCAAGTGTAAGTACTGCTTCTTTGTTTTAAGCCTCTTACATCTCCTACCAATGCCGCCTTACTAATCCAATCTGAGGGGTACAGATGCTCGCGAGGACGACTCTTGGGCCGGCAAATATATAATTGTAAACGTAGTCACTTTCAGAAAGAAATGAATTTGTTTCTGTGCATTCTGTTTTTTTTTTTAGAAAAACCGCGTAAGCAAAGTTGTATTTGTCAATAACATTTTTTGAATTAAAAACGTTCTCCTAAATGTTCTCTTTCTAATCTTTTTGCAGATCTCTTGGCTGAAGGATAATTCAAAAGAAATACCTGCAGCACGACAACAGCGAATGGGTGTCATGTCTCCACAAAATCACATATTTTACATTGTTAAAACAAAGTTGGCAGACTCTGGAATTTATACTTGCGTAGCCAAAAACTCAGCTGGCACTTCTATGGCCAATGCATCTCTCATTATTCACGGTAATTCAGCTATATACTATATATAAATATATATTAGCTAATATATAAAATCAGGCTATACCGCTGTTTTTGAGAGTCAGTATTTCAGTGTTTGGGTGTCTAATGTCAATATGTATGTGTACGTGTATTAGAGATGTTTCGCATGTGAAATTTTTTGAATCCGCGGATGCAAACGCAAGTTGTATACTGCTTAAAAATTCAGCGAGTTTATATTGTTTATCATAAGACATTTGGATAAAATAAAAATTGAAAACTTCCGAAAAAAACTTGCCGATATATAGAAAAAAGAAAAATGATGAAACTTAAATGATGCGGATGATGATGCTAAGAGGATGTAAAAAATTAATTTACTACGGATGCCGATATCCGATACATCTATAATGATATATGTATGTCTAGATATTTTTGGTGTCAGATACAAATAAATGGCAAAGTTTGAGTCAAGGATGTCAAAAAATGTTTATGTATGTATGATTGCGCTAACACTAAACCTAACACTAATGTTACTTATACACTAATCTTAACCCCCACAATATGTTTCCTAAATTTTACACATTAAGGCCCATTTGGAAATTGGTTGAGAACTTGTCAAATTTTATGCCAATTGAGGAATAAATTTGAATCGGCAAAATCAGCGGTAGAGTGCATCAAATTTCACATCTAATATTTAGAGTTTCAAAACCAGGAATGTGTATAGCCCGGATTTTTTCATCCATGTTATGAAAGCAAAATTATTTTCTATAGGGGGTAGAATGTAGCAATATGGTTTTATTGATATATAACATTTTATTTGTCTGATCGCTAGTAAACCTATAAACTATTTGTATGTTCAAAGATCGTGGAATATTTGAAACTCCTTCAATCAGCATTGGAACATCAATAATTATATGATAATTATTAATTTTCTTTCTCATACATCCTATATGTGTATATAAGAGTGTGTTGGGTATGTAAATTACGATTCCGGGCATTTGCAATCCGAAAAAAATCATTAGAGAACGGAGTTGTCTGGATTATTGAAGTTTGAACTGAATGCTATTGTTCAATAAAACTTCTAAATTTGAAAAATAATAAATTAAAATTTTTGATAAACAAGTTTCTAAAATTCGTTTCAAAACATTGTTTTTTTTATACAATTTTAAGACATTCCGAAATTTAAAAAAGGTCTAAATGACTTAACGGTCACACTCGGAGAAAGCATCGTCTTAGACTGCACCATTTTTGATGCTCTGAATTTCAAAGTGGACTGGTACATAAATGGAAAAAAGTTGGCCTCTTTGCTGGAAGATTCGTTCATACTCACTTCTCAGCGTCAAGTCTTAGTGATTAGGAGCATACAGATGCAAGACACCGGAAAGTACACATGTGTAGTTACCAATCCGCTTTACGCTATACGCAACACTGCCACAATTAAAGTCATTCAAAAAGGTAGCTGATTTATATGCTTTAACTGATTTGATCCCAGAAAAAGTAGACGACATTAAGTAATTTGATATAAAACCTCCCTAGAATCAAGATATCGTTTGCGTCATTTAAAAATTCGCGATGGAATCAAAATATGTTATAATCTCGTCGTGTAAATTAACTTAGTCCTATTTTCTAGTATACTTATATTTCAGTTCAGATATACAGTGAGCTCTAAAAAGTGATTAGAATTAATTCTCTAAATGATCACGTATTGTTCAGAAGTGAGCATTTGTTTGAACTCTAGATATAAGAAAATGGGTGATGAATCCAAGGATCATCAAGAATCAAGGATTCTTAGAAGAATTTATTCAATATTAATTAAATTTAAAAAGTGAAAGATTTTAGACATTTTTACTTGATAATGAAGGATTTTTGTATTTTCAAGAATCTCAGCGGGCGATTTAAACACAAAGCTTGAGGAAGCCTGCTCTAAGCTATCACTCACAATGATTGCTAACTTGTAAATTTATTGCATTTAGCTCAGCTCTTCTCAAACCCGAAAGTCATGATAGCCGTTGTAATGACGTCAATACTCTTTGGCTTGTTGATTGCTTCCCTCTGCATCCTATATTTCTGCATCTATCACGTCAAGAAGCGCAAAAGAATTCAGCAAACAACCACCACCCTCTCACCGCTTCCATTTTCTCGAAGCGCCTTCACCGACCGAAATCACCCACCCATGCATCACTCCTTTTTTGTGTCAGTGCCATTTTGCAAAAACTTTTACGCCACTTCCTCCATTCCAGGATATCTTCAGCATTCGAAATTGCGTGAGCAAATTCCGGTGGACCAAAAATATGATCATTGTAGTCACCAATATTCAGGCTATCTTGATCCTCCTTTTTCCACTAAGATAAACAACGCGTATGCACAAAATCTTGTACTAAATTCCACTGATAACGATGACAACGTTATTTTATCCTCGCGGCTTGACAATTTCAACAAAACAGAAAATTCTGAACAAATTCCAAAGAATTTGAAGATTCCAATCGAAACAAATCCCACCTTGAGCAGATATCAACTCGCTTTCTCCAAAATAAAGTCCCACTTTGCAAATCCTTTCCAGAAGAAAAGCATTCTGCAAAAGGTTAACTCCTCTACTGCCACGCCAAGTTCTTCTTCGCTATCCGTCAATTCCCTTTCTTCTTCATTCATATTCAGTAAAAATCTCACAGCAGACAGTCAAAAATTTAATCAGATATTCTCAAATCATTCACATGAAAATGATTCCATGAAAGAGAAAAACTAGAATTTAAAGAAAAGAGATCCTAAATTTAACCGGATTTTTATGCCAGTCGTGCTGTTGTTTTGAACTGATTATTTTCACAGATCGGTGTCAGATTTTGGCTCACAAGATGCAAGCTAAAGACGACATACACCATTTCAGGGATGGATCATACAAATTTATTCTCACTATTCTAAATGTCTCTATTTTGTTATTTGATGAGATGATACACAGAGTATATAGAAGATAATAATGATAATATATAGTCTTTCATTCGTTTTATAATTTTTATATTCAAATTTTACAAACCCTTTGTATTTAGAGGTAACACACACAGTGCAACATACGCATTTATATTTTAATTTGTATACTGTTTGATTTATTTAATAAAATTGATACTTGCCATGTATTTTTTAACATGATACTTGGTCTTTACGCTGGCTTAGATTCTTTAACCCATAACCGTTTATATTTTATTAAGGCTTCTACACCCCCTCCCCCCCCCCCCCCTTATTTCTTAAATAATAATCTTTGAGCGCGTCCGTTTTGACGTAATTTTTTAATATATTTTCATATTATTATTTGAGTCGATTTATCACTAAAAATTTTATAAACTCATCATTTCCTTTAAATTTTATGTTTAATGCTTAAATTCTTTTAACTAATATTACGTTTATATTCTTGAACTTAGATTAAGAATCTCTTAATTCTATTTATGTTTGCTTTTTTACTACGACGCAAAGCTTAAAAGAAAATGAGAAATTGTCGCAAATAAATCACGTATACGCATTGAACTGGAAAAACAAGAGAACCGAGTTAGTCGCATATCATTTTACTGCTGTGTTTTATTTAAACGTAAAGACAGGAGACGATACCACATCATCATCATTCTCTGCTCTAAGACCGTGTGCTGAAAAATAGAGAGGCTAAATATGAATTATAAAAAAAATTGAATAGTTTATCTTGGGTATCAAATTTTCTAAATCTAAGTGGACCTTTATCCACTTCCAGTGAGAAAGCATAATGATGTATAGATTCCTATAAAAAAAAATGAACAATACTAAGTTCATTGCTCAACCGTAAAAATTCATTGCTAACAAAATGGGAAAAATTACATTTGTTTATAAAATTTAGTTCAAAAAGAGTTAATTTCTTCGTTTTTTTCAACTTCATCCAGTCTACCAGTTGTGTACAGCAACATCTCCACGAAAAACTTTCATAATGCCATATGCAGGTTTTGCAGCTGGATGTGATTTCTGGCGACAAGCGCAGTTTTCGACGATAGCCTTCAACCAAATAGATCCATCTCTGCAAGGCACTAAGGTGATTTAGCCGGCCAGTCGAGACCGTTGAACGCGAGATCGATCGCGAATCCAGATGTCTGTTTGATGTGTGCAGCAAGACTATTGATTTAGATCTCCAGGAGTCAACTTGGGCGACTGCTCTAACTGCAAAAGTACTACTTGTCTACAATCTACATACACCGGACACCTGTTTATTAGTGTTAGCTACTCATCATTTGTAATTCTGTGATATTTCACTAAAAACTAATTTCTGTTTATTTTATTTTTAACTTAGGACCATCTCGGCATGGGTATCGGAAGGATACGAATGAAATTTTCCGATGCAATTCGGATATTTAAAAAAACACGACTCTCACGATTCCCGATTAATCGTCCCGGCATTCCTTTAGATATTATATACAAGATTTACACAGGTTCAAGAGTTGGTATTTGTGATCCACCTGCAGACCTTGATTTTTGAAATTTTTCACCCATTATACTAAAAAGTTTTCTCAATTCTGGCAATCATTAACTTGCTACCAATATAGAAACTGTGTTGAAAGAACGTGCTTCGAAATTTAAGTATTTTTCCGTGCCTATTGATGAAAGTACTGACCTGGCAAATACATCCGAACTTGCCGTTTTTGTACGTCGAATTGATGACGATTTCAATATCACAGAAGAAATTCTTGGTCTTCAAGCCATGAAAAACACCACCACTGGAAAGGATATTTTTCAAGAATTGAAAATGTTAATGGCTAAATTTAATCTCCATTTTGAAAACTTCATTGTTTAGCAACAGATGGTGCCCCTGCAATGGTTCGTAATAAAGTTGGCTTAACTTCTAAAATTTAAAAGGAGTTAACTTCTATGGACATAGACACAAAAGATTTTTTCACGTTTCACTTCATAATTCACCAAGAGAATTTGTGCACCAAGTCCCTAAAATTTGAACACGTTATGCCTAGAGTAGTTTTGAGTATCAATTTTATAAAATCTCGCGCATTAAATCACCCACAGTTTAATGAATTTCTTGAGAATGTCGAGGCAGAATATAGAGATTTCGTTTACTACTGTGTGGCACGATGGTTAAGGAAAGGAAAAATGATTTTATGATCCTAGGAGTGAAATTTTCCAATTTATGGATTGCAATTAAGTGATGATGGCTGGGTACGGGATCTCACTTTTCTTGTTGACTTTACTTCATACCTGAATGGCTTGAATTCAAAATTGCAAAGAAAGGGACAATTTGTTCATCAGTTGTACCGTCATATCCGAACATTCCAAAACGAAATTCAACTGTGGGAAAAACAGCTGAGAAATTGTAATACTTTCCATTTCCTTAAATTGGTGCAAAGCAGACTGCACTTCCTATGTTGATGAGCTTATATCAATTCACAAAGAATCCATAAGTATATTTCAATTCACAAGAAACGAATCTACGTGTTTTCTCTTCACCATTTGATATGAATGTTGAGGAAGCTCCAGAGTAGATGAAATTGATTGAAAGGAAATGAAGATTTGAGAAGAAAAATATATTATTCGTCACTGGAGTTTTACAAAAAATCTACCTAAAGAAGCTTTCCACAGGATCACAGATTTTGCAAAAAAAAAATGTCACTATTTCGGAGTACTTATATATGTGAGCAGTAGTTTACAAAAATGAAATATGCAAAATCAAAAAGAAGATCAAGGCTGACGGACAATCATCTTGAAAATAACCTAAGAGCAGCCGCCTCCAGCATTTCACCAAACATTGAGACACTGGTAACTAAACACCAATTCCAAATTTCGCATTAGAATGAGGTTTGTTACCATTTTTCTTACAAAACAATGTGTTTCAGTAAATAATTTTTCTCATATGTAATAATAATTCTACTAAACTATGTGTTTCAAAAAATATTCTCAGCTTTTACTATTTTTCTTCCTGAACCTTTCTATTATAATTAAATAATCAAAATATAAAATCATATTGATAAAAATTAGTAGTTTAATAAATGTTTACATATTTTGTAAATCTATAATTAGGGCAATATAATGCATGCTTTACAGCAGTGTTTCCCAAACTTTTTCAGACCAACGCCCACCAAAGTTTCAAAAACTTTTCTAACGCCCCCTATTAAAAAATTGATACACAAATACATAAAAATATTTTCATAAAAAATTAGATATATGCTTTTTTCTTTTTGAATGCGATGGATGAGTTGGTGTATTTGGTTCTATGCTGCTGAGAAGAAGTCTTAAGTCGCCTCGGCTTGCGATTTGATAACGATTTGATTTCGGAAATTTACAGGAATGCAAGGTTGAATCCAAAAGGTTTGATATGATTGTTTGAAGAGAGGCTTCAACTCGAAGTCATTTTTTAAGAGAATCAATTCTTCTTGCGTTTCACAATTTGTTTCTTCTGTTGTATCATAAAGAAAAGGATTGATGAGGCAGGCAGGTATAGATCATGATATCTAAATGTCATGTTTTTGTGTAGAAAGGTCAAATGCTCACAATAAACAAAGAGATCATCTATTGTAAGACAATCAAACGTCAAGTCTTTTTGAGCATATTCAAATTTGAAAATTGGGATAGCTTTCCACGAACAATATTTTGTCTGAAAAGTGAGAGTTTTTCAATGAATGCAGATTTTTTTGACTCGTGCAGATTTAGCTCGTTAAATATGGTGAACTGGTCTGTCAAGTAGGCCACATCACTTTTGCAAGCCATGAGCTCATCACTTAGCGAAGCACATTTATTTTCTCTGAGAAAAGTTATGATTTTCTCAAATAAAGAGTAAAACCGCTTCAACGAATTTCCTCTTGATAATAACCATCGTACTTCGGTGTGTAAAAGAAGGCGATCAAGTTCTTCATTGTTGTCTTTGCAAAGTTGACGAAATAATCGCGAGTTGAGAGAATTACATTTTATTTTGTTCACTGCTGATATAATGCTATCAAGAGATTTATGAAGACGTTCATTCAAGTTTTTGCAACTAAGTGCTGACGATGAATAACACAGTGAACCGTGAGACAATTGGGAGCATGTTTCTTTTTTAAAAAGCAAGGAAACCTTTGTCTTCACATTAAGGCTGGAGCTCCATCAGTAGAACAAGCAACGATATTACTCAAAGGAATTTCCTTCTTTTTGAAAAACGCATAAACTTTATTGAAAATTGATTCGCCTTTAGTGTCAGTTTCAAGTTCATCAACAAAAAAAACTCTTGTGAAACTTTTCCATCTAATGAAACGGACATACGCCAAAAGCAATGCTTGATTACCTGTAAGAGTAGATTCGTCCAACTGCAAACTGAATTGTTGACTTTTGAGCGTCTCATAAAGTTTCTTCAATATTGCACGCCTCATCAATTCTTCTTTGTACTGAATTATTACTAAGTGGATTTGAATTCAAAATAGTTTTGGGAAAAGAATGATACACTACAGTACTGAGAACTTCTTCTATAGCTGGTAAAATAAGTTGTTCTCCAATTGTGTGAGGTTTCCCTGATTTAGCAATCAATTTTGAAATATTGTATGAACAAACAAGCCCATCATCACGCTTTTGTCATAAACGATAAAATTTGATTCCGGTTATTAAATTTTTCACGAAAGTTTTTGAAATATGAAATTTTTTCATTTGCTTTGTTTGAATGCATTTTGTTCAAATGTTCGGGAAGCCTGGGTTGTTTCATTGCTTCATTTGAAAATACCTTTTCGCGAAGGAGACACATGGTCTGTTGTTCATAATTAAAAATGGAATAAACTCAAACTTAAGATACTCAACGTTATACTGTCGACACTTTTTCTTTGAACTTTCTGCCATTTTCAAAATCTGTGAATAATGTGCAAGCTATGTGCACGTGAGGCGAATAAAAAGGTCAGCGAAAAATATCAGAAACATGTGGCGAGAAGTACACATCATACAAAAGCTTTTGTGAAAGCTCTTCTATTTACACATGTTGAATGTATTATTCCGAGTTATCACGGGTTTCAATGTTCTCGTGAGCTTAAAAATAATTATATGGAAAATTCTACAGCGCCCCTTGCGCGACTCTAACGCTCCCTATCTCGAGCAAAACATTTGACGCCCCTTGTGTCTTGATAACGCCCCTAGGGGGCGCTACCGCCCCTTTGGGAAACACTGCTTTACAGTATACATTTTCCTTGTATATATTGTAATTTTCACTTATAACAAATTCAGTTCAGAAATTTGAATGAAACCAAGCTAAAATTCATCTCATTTCTTGATCATCTCTTTGCCAATCTTGATAATATTTTCGAAGAGCTACACAGTAAAAAAATGAATGAGAAATAGCTATTATAAAAACTTCAATAAATTGATATAGAAAAAATTTAACGAATATCTTAGCAACAAATATCCAAAATTGAAATTTTATTCGTGCAAAAATATTACGTTTCTCAGTTCATACATACGAGAAGAGTTTTTTCATGGTAATGGTACCGTAGGGTGTTTTCATCGAAAAGGCACAATTGACCGCTTGTATCGAACTATGAGGAAGGCAAGCTTGATGTAGAATCGAATCCAGCATCTAACCAACCATACTCACGCCCCTTTGTCTTCACATTAATATGAAAATTGTAAAAAAAATTTCAAAGATTTTTTTATAAAAAATCTCTCAGGATTAACTGCTACTAAATCTTGCATTAAAAAAACCAGGCCACTAATAAATTTATCCTCAAAAATCTGACCCCAAATCGATATCAGTTTGACACTCCTGAAAAAATCTATTTGAGGCCAGATTCGATCCAGCGTCAAGCCTTTTTGGCTCATAATTCGATAGAAGTGTGCAATTGCGCCTGATCGACCGTTATCTTTAATCATCTGAGCAAATAGTGTAGAATCTAGAAGAGCTTGATCTTTCCATCAAAAGTAGTTATGTTTTGCATGCAGAGGCGCAGATGTGAAGTTTAAGCCTTAGCTATATTTTGTGTTTCTTGAGTCTGAGTGGAATGCAGAAAATTAACACAGATTTGACACGCATACATGTAATTAAGTTTCTTTGAACCGATTGGTCTGGGAAATGTCAGTGAACATTTTTTTTTACTTTTTTGCTAGTCAGGGGGAGAAATTTAGGTTTAGTTGAACGAACACTTTTGAAGCCGTAAATTTGTGAATAAATAATGTGTTGGTAAACGGCAAATTTATAAAGTTATGAAAATGAAGAATATTTTTTGTTAAAAAATTGTAAAACTACCAAACATTAATTATACTCAAGTTTGTAAATGTATACTACATACACTTTCTTAGAGATCAGCCGCTCTTGGAATCTGTTTCCCCTTGTACTAATTCTGATGACCGCGCTGACTATAAATGCAATATAGCAATGTTTTAAAGAGTTCTGAATCTTTTCAGAGATATAAACCGTTTAAGAAGAATTTTTGGGACTAATCGCCTGCTCTCTTTATCTTTATTTTCATATGAAAATTCCATTTACGTCAATAACTAATAATTTAGTGCAAGCTGTGTATCAATCATCTAGGGATGCGTGGCTTTCTAATTAGAAAGTCTTTGGTTTGAATCCGATATAAGACCTTCTTTGATCTTAGTTCGATACAAGCGGATCAATGGTGTCTTCTCAATGAAATTATTCCCACGAAACATTAACCAATAGAATGGACATAAATTCATGGTATGGAGGGAGTTGATCACTAAATATTCTGACCCCACAACCGTCAATGTAGATATATTGCGATTTAAAATAAACTGAAAAAGGTAGACAGCATTTTACAAGGAAATTGTGATAAAAGCATTTTGAAAATAGAATTGTCAGACTAAGGAGTTGTTGTGAGGAAGCATTTAAGAGTATCATACACGCCTAAGAAAATGCCGCCACCAACAGAAATCCATAAAACACGAGGCGCGACCCCAGAAAACAAAGATTTGACGCCCTCTGTCACCACAATGTGCTTGAGCATTTGCCAAGGATTTAAGCTCTTCAAGGAGGAGTCATGTGCCTCAAGAACAATCCTCGTTTTGACGACATCGATGGGGGTTGTCAGTGCTGCAGCAACACCACCCGAGATGCACCCACAAACCATGGACACTGCAGAATTGTGGCCCACCGTGGATTTGCCAGAAATAGGAGGTAGAGAAGAAATGGTGATCTTCAAGCTTTCCCATAGCGGATACTGAATCATGGCAAAGGGAATCTCTCTGAAGAGTGCGGGCTGCAGACCACGGTAGAATCCGCCAGGTCCCTCATTCCTAACAACTTCTTTCACAACATATGGGATAGAGAGGCGCGTATTCACTTGCTGGCGTTGTTTAACCACGTCAATGGGAACGCGGACGAAACAAGCCAAGCTTTCTGCAAATGTGGCACAAAGGACATTTCGCTGCAAGATGGAGGAGGGGTGAGTGGAGGTGACATTTTGGTCAAAAAATTTCTTAGAACTTTCATACGCCAAGAAAAAGGAAGCAGCTGATGGAATCGAACCGACAGCCACCACACCAAACCCTGAATATAACTTTGTCAGGCGTAAGGAGGAGGAAGAGATTTTTGATTGTAAGCGCGTTTTAATTGTATCTAGTGGAAAGAGAATGGCATCCACTGTCGCCCCAGCAAGGCCACCACTGACAAAGTGAACTAAGACATCCCCATCACTTGGCATCATTTATATGAATGTAGAAAGAACATTTTTGAAGTGGCACTAAAATAAAGAAAAAAATAAATGCTTATAAAACACAAAGTATTACTGCTTTATGCTCTATTAACTTTATTTGATCCAGAGTAGATGCGAGAAAATAGCGTGGATGCGTGCATAAGTGGAGATACCATTTGTGGGTTACTTATACTGAAGCCTTTAAAAAATCATAAAGAAGCTTTCCATAAGTTCATATGAACTTACTTGCAGCATTGAAAACTGTTTATTTGTTCTAATTGTACTATATGAAGTATGCTTATCAGTTACTATTCATTTTCTTCTCATTTTTGTAATTTAGGTTATCCCATTGAAGTAATGGATCCATCTTTTTGGGGTAATAATAATTAACTGCAAATTCATCGATCAGTAAATTCGTCGATGAGTGAATTGATTAAAAATTATAAAACATGCAAAGTTTTGTACACACACAAATATACATAGATACAAATATTTATACTTAAAAGATTTCAAAGTTGTTTTCAACTCGCTAAATTTTTATACTTTTTTGAACAGGAGATTCAGCACAAAACAAAACTTGTTCGACTTCTACTTAAACGCTAGCCTCTTCTTTTTAACATATTTATAAATTTGAAATATTTGGATGAAAAGCTCCAATTAAAGACTTAAAAGTATGATGCCAATTCTCACATTCATCATTTGTTTTGATAGAAGCTTTTTTAGATGATTTGTAAGAAATTACAGTTATTATATCAAAAAATGGAAGTTGTCTAAAATGATGATAATAATTAGATTTTCCATTCCAACTATCTTCTAACTAGTCTACAACAGGCTTACCATCTTTTGAAAGGTTATTATGCTAACAGAATTTTTCAAAATATTCAACAACGTTGCGAGGCGGAACAAATGCAAGAGGTGGAATCATGGGCAGTTTTAGAGTCTATGTTATGCTTTTGTGTGTGTAATAATTGTTGATGAATTCATCCATATGAATATTTCGGTCACCAATCAAATGAATTGTTTGTTATTTCGTTTCTATTGTATCTAGTAACTTAGCAACTTTACCATGTAGTTTAGTCAGTGTAGATTTAAACTAAAGAAACTGGTTGAGCGTCGCAAGAGTTATGTTTCGATATATATAGATAGAGGCATAAAGAGCGCTGCTTGGCGTGTTGCAGAGTACTTGGATAAGGTGTTGCTGGAGGTTGTTGTGAGACTTCAAAAGAAGTGACATATCGAATAGCAAAGATACAAAATTCACATACAATCGCTGAAGAGTTGATTTAGCAATGCTCACTGAACCAAGCCAAATAGTATTTCACTCTGCAACATCACAATTCGCAAAAGGATAGAGGAACTCGCTACAGGCATTCTTGAACAACGTATTATCAAGCTTCTATTCCAAATTTTCATTGGAGGTTGGTGAAAGCACTGTTATCGCATCTTGTGCCACATTGAATATATTCATTGGATAAGTTCATGAGGGTGGTATCAAGAAAGAAATGTCACTATCTGATAAATTGCCGTCAACTACAAAAGGTGCAGATATCTCAACACAGTGGATGGGTTTCTGAGAATGGAGGGTCTAGATTAGAGCTTGAAAATGTACTGTACAATACTGAAGTTCACTGGCTGTCACTTGGAAAAATCCTTGCTCGTATAAGATTCATCCATGGTGAAATCTGCGTGCGATGAATTATTATGGGTCACATGCTTGTGTTACCTACCTGGAATCTTTGGAAAGATGGTATATCTTCAATAGGATAAATGACAATTGCGAATCGTATTTTGGGGTTTGGAAACACTGAGTTAGAAGGGCTGAGTGAAGAACTCTAGATACAGAAAAGTAATACACTAAAACCTTCGGATGTTCAATTTCATCTACAGCATAAAGAGGAGCATTCGTGTATATATCAACCTTCACATGAAGCGTTCTAGTAAGCCACTATCTCTTGAGGCACACAAACGAAATCACCCTGATCAAAAAATGGATGACAAGAAATTGATACAGCTTTTTACAAATTGATAATTAAAAATTTTTTGTACATAAATAAAGTTCTTCTTCATTATTTAGAAAAGAAAATATAATAAAATTTAATGCAGAAACAAAAACTTTATCTTTATTCAAAATTCATTTCAAAAAATTGAGCAATATTTAATTAGCATAATATATACAGAAAATAAGAATATGAACTTTATTCAAAATATTGAATTCGTTGCCTGATCAAAGAAATCATCACTGGGACTAGTGATAAACTTTGAGATAAGCGGTTATTCAACTTATCCAAATTCGGTCTAGGTCTCTTAGTATATGAAACATATTGCCTTGAGGAATTTTGAGAAAGAAAATTCGAGACATCGATGCAACGAAATTTTACGGGGGAAAGATATTTTAATTTGTAGGCACTACAACCACCTTAAAATTACTACCGTACTTATAATACCTACATTTAAAACATATGAAAATGGAGCATATGAAAATGCGAAGCTCCAAGTTTGCACAACTTAAAGTGAAAATGGAATGGGAGGATTAGTATTATGAGCTGAAAATGTGAATATGTTATCTTAGCTTTTTCACACCTACATATTTGTAAGAGTAATCTTTCTCTATCATCATCTTATATATAGTGCATATGTGGAACTCAGTTTCTCAACCACATATTACTATATAAAAACGTGAACACAATAAAATGGTATGGCAAAAACTTTCATTTATATGCTAACAATTAAGAAAATGTCTCCTTTTTAACATTTTTCATTCATCCTGAAAGTTATGTTTTTCTGTACTCAAATTGCCATTGTTAATTGTATTTTATCCTCTTTTTTTGCATTCGTTAAAATGTTTTGCCGTTTTCAAAATCAATGTTTTTTGATTTTAAATGTTTTAGGTGCAAAAATTAGCTATTGCCGTTTGCTTTCTTCCAACACTAAAGTATAAAAATAATAATAAAATTTATTTCAAGATTTTCCTAGCACAATCCAATTAGGGTGTAATTGATTGGCGTTACCAAATAACTCGAGCTTACAAGTGCCAGGAGATATTCTTTCAATCATGGCGTAAATTTCATTTGGCTTATCCAGCTTGTCGTTGGCGTCTGGACCAGAAATGACCACGTTACAGTCAACATTCACATTGATATCAACGAGTGGTTTACCCTTACAACAAATCAGCCAACACTGAAGAGGTGACGATGTAGTTGAATAGCTGTTAGAATTTTTGCTTAACAATTCATTTTTTAAAAAGTTTAGAGAAGTAATTCGAAGAGAAATAATTTCATCAATCACAAAATATCCAAAATTTTTAGCGAATTCTTTGGCTTTCACTTTCAAGGAAGCATTTACCCAGATGAAAATAAATCCATTATCCTGTAAAGCTTCCAATTTTAGATATTTGAGCTCTTCAAAGGATTTGTCATTTCTAACATTTGGTGCTTTTACACTAGAATCATGGTAAAGATTCAGCATGATGATGTTGAATTTCTTTAAAGATTCATAATTGATGCTTCTAACACTGTCACATTGTTTCCATTGAGGAGGGCGGAGTTTGCAACCTGAAAGCAGTCGAGAGCTTAGAGAAGGGGATTTCAAAGCTTTCAGGGATAACTTTATTTCTTTCTCAAAGTCGATTTCGTAGTGCACAAGTTTGCACAAAGGAAAGCTATGGCAAGGCCCGATACTTCTACACATCCCGAGTTCGATGTCTGTGTTTGGTTTAAGAATGCTCCGGATGTGAAGACTATTGCACTCGTAAACGGAATATTCTTGGCACTTGTCTTTAAAAATGAAGGCGCATATGTTTTCGAAAATGTTGAAGTTGTAGACATGCTGCAACTTTTCAACTATCAGCTTTTCTTTCGTAGTAGGCTTGATCATAAGTTCGAATATCTCTTCCAAAATTTTTTTATTTTCTTTATTCTTCAAAGTAGAAGAGGAGCCATCTTTTTCCCATTTCATTTTTTTATACTCGCTTTCCTGTTCAAATGCAGATAAGAAATTTTTTAATTTGCATTCCGAAATCTTAATTATACTGGCATCATCAGAGCCAGTGTTTTGATCTTCAAGCTTCAATGAGAGCAGATTCAGGGCTTTTAGTTTCTTTGTTAGCTTCATTGCTCGTTGAATACTTATGCTTATCTTTGCATCAGAAATTAGAGTGCTCACCTTGCAAGGCAACGCTTTCACACCCAGCAAATACTTAATAAAGTGTTTTTCATTATCCTTTATACTAAGCACCATTTTCTGAAAAAAATTATTCAAGATATCACACAACAGTTTAAAATTTAAATATTTGCCACTTGATAACAACCAACAGCTGCAAGGGCTATCATCGGCTGCCAACTACAAAATCCCACGACTCGCGCAAGTTTCAACAAAGATACATAGAGGAATGCGTTTGGTCATTGAGGCAAAAAGTATATTCTAATCTTGGAATGACCTTTTTCGTAATTAGTTTAGGGTTATGGATTATTCTAACAGTAAATTCCAATGTCATTTTCGAAAACGCTGGTGTCATTGACGTCTAAATGAACAAATTAACTGTTTAATAAATCAGGGGCGCACATCCGGGGGGCGGGGGCGACCCCCCCCCCCCAATGTGTTTTTAGGAAGGCGAAAATAACCTTCGCCCCCAATAATTTTCTATAAGTAAGAGTTGCTGCTTGTTTATAAAACATGTATGATGATTGATGATCGCATTTTTCCTATCGAACATATTTTACAGACGATGCGTGAGAGCTATATAATAATAATCCATTGCACACAATAAGTAAGCAATGTTTATCACAGTGTCTCCTCTTTGTAGTATTTTTGAGCAAACACATGTTCATGATCCACTAGATTTTCTCATCTTCTGTCACAGTGATTCTATTTCTCTCTCCTCTGTTTTTCTCCTCCGCTTTCTCTGCTAAAACTCAATCATTCACTCAAGCTCTCTTCTTTCATTCAAGCCCTCTTCTCTTGTTAAGCTCTCCTATCTCATTCAGCTCTCTTCTCTCCAGTCACGTAGCTAGGCTGGGGCATGAGGGGTCGTGCCCACACTCCTATGTACCCCATGCATCTTATGCGATATCAGTTTTTGAAAATTTCTCCAATGAAAGGGTCAAGAAAGTATAAATAATGTTGCGCAAGTTTTTTGTTTTTAAATTGTGCCCCTCCTATCATCTTTTTTTTGGCTACACCACTGATTCTGTCTAATTTGCATTTAGAGTTAAATTAAAATAGTTTTCAATCGCTACAATTTTATATCAATGAATATTGTTAGACTCGCGCAAAGAATTTTTTTCCAACAAAGGTCATTTAAACTTTATCACTACATTTTGTAACATTTGAAAACCTTAATTTTTTCAAGTCAAGAAATATATATATTTGCTTAATATTTCAGCAGAGATATTTTTTTATAATGTTCGATTGTTAAATTTTATAACACTGCACATAATCAAGTCACTTTTTTTAAGAAAATTTGTTGATTATTATAATAAAAATATATCGAAACAAAATGTTTCAGTTGTTAAAAATGTACTTGGTCAGAATTTTATTTGTAGACAGAAATATTCAAAAAAAACGCAATGATTTTCTTTTCTTGTATATTTTGATTTATGTTAGTTTGGTCCTAGGACATTTCTCCCTATTATTTTCATAAGACAGTTCGTCCCATGGACAATTCGCCCTATTATTTTCATAAGACAGTTCGTCCCATCGACAATTCGCCCCTTTATTTTCATAAGACAGTTCGTCCCATGGACAATTCGCCCCATTATTTTCATAAGACATTTTGTTTCATCGACAATTCGCCCCGTTATTTTCATAAGACATTTTGTCTCATGGACAATTCTAAAAAATTAAGAGATATAATGATTAATTTGAAATAATTTAATAGAGATAAAATAAACAATATAAAATTTTTTAATAATTTTACACATATAATAAGCAAATATGGATGAAACAAATAGTCTATGAGACAATTTGTCCAGCGGGCAAATTATCTATGGGGCGAAATGTCTGTTGACCGTTAGTTTAAATAATTTTTTAATTATAAGGGTTAGCTACTTAAACGTTCGCTTTTTCTGCTTATAAAAACTTGAAAATATCAAATAAACTCTCATTCTTTATGACTCCTATTATTTTGAGAACAGACGGTTCCATTTTAAAATAGTGAAAATTGCTTTATTAATTTATTTTGTTTCCTTTCTCTCTTATGTTAATTATTTAGCAAATTTTTCAATTTTGAGTAAAAGGTAAGGTGCAGCTTATGTATTTTCATTGACAAGGCACTGATGTACCGCTCATGTCAAACTATGAACAAATTCGTATCGATGAGGAATCGAACCCAGAGGCTTCCGTGCTGAGTCCATCATCTCAACCAACCTGCCACACCACCCATAGAGTATGCTGTAGGGGATACGTCAAATTAGTTTTCAAAAAACTTAAGTTATGCTTTAAAATTTTTTAGTTTTTTTTTGAAGCTCTATAACTTTTTCTGATAGACTTTTTTTCCTTAAAAGTCAAACAGTTTTTGCTTAAAAGGCAAATCATTGCAAAATGTTAAAAGTTAATTTACTTTTTGTAGCTTGCATCAATTTAGCTTTTAAACTATTTTTGAATGATGCCAGAGTAAAATGAAATAATGGGATCTTAATTTTTTGATATTTTTGTTTGCCCAATTATAACTTCATTTTATACCCTTGCCCTTGAATCAATCACATTTTTTCATATAAACATAGCAGGGTGTCTAGTAGACTCTTTGCCTTTAGACTACATTCACTCATATAAAACTATCCAACCTTCAGTTATTTGTTTTCTCTATGAATCAAATATCCTTTCATCAATTCCTGTAAAACAATTTTCGATTTTTTTAAACTAGTGTATATTCGATGGTTGTAGATAAAAATGGCCCCAGAAAAATGCCCTTGCAATAAATGCCCCGAATTAAAAAGTAGGAAAAAATGCTCCCTAATTTTAGATTTTTTTTTAATTATATAAATATTTTTATTTGGTTTTTTTCTTTATAAAGTTCTTAAAAACAATAGCAAAGGTGCAGATTTGTGGGAATGTGTTCTTAAAATTAGTTAAAACACAAATTATATTTACAAAGTGTTCCGATACACACAAAGTCCAAAAATATTTGCTCTTTTATAAATTTTGTTTTGTATTTAAAAAATTGTCCTATGCTGAGTTTTTTAGTTTACTTTAATTAAATTTTAAATGTTTTAGATGAAAAGTTAACTTTTTGTTTTTTTTTACAAAAAATCTTTATTTGACATATCATTTTTAAAAAATTTTTTTTTAATTTTAATTGGTTCCTACTTTTTAATTGGGGCATTTTTTCTGAGCACCATATTCGATATGCAAATTTAGTTAAAATATTTTCGCTGGAAGTATAGTATTTAAATTCACCAATTTTGTAAAAAAAATATAAAGTAGTCTTATAAATTTAGGACTTTAGGTATGCGCTGAATACACTCTATTTTAAAGGATGGTCTCCCGTGGTATTTCCATACCACTAATTTTGAAAATTGAAACAAAAAAATTTCGCCCCCCGAATAATGTGCAGTTAAAATAAAAAATTTTAATGAAATTATCATGTGACAATGGCCGCGTTGTTTTAGTAATTGCAAATAGAGAATTCGAAATTGCGAAAATTTGACGTGTACATGATATTGGAGCATAAGATATGAAACTTCGGAATAGTATGAAGATAGAAACAATTTTTTTCATTTTGTTCTCATATATATTGATGCTAACAATCAATATTTTATGGTTAGGTATTCCTATTCGTAAAGTTTCTTATATACTATTTTTAATCTGCTATTTTATCTTAGTTAAAAAAAAGTTTATTAAAAAAAATGCACAACTGTCAAAATGTTGAACAAGTTTTTTAGCTCGACCGATATTTAAAGGGAAGGGGGACTTTGTTAAAAATGTTGAAATAAAAAAGTTTTTGGTTGGTTGAAAATGACACAGAAAAGTCTTTAAAATTAAAAATTTAGATTACAAATTTGGACTAAAAGCTGTCAAATATTAATTTATAAGTGTTGTTATTTATGGGTTAATTTTCCATAAATGTAGATTATGTATGGTGGCGCAGCCAACTTACAAACTGAAGTTTAATAATAATTAGCGGACATTTTGTTTTTAGTTTTGAAAAATAAGCATAAAAAATATGTTAACGCAGGTATTTTTTTTATTTATATTGAAATACTCTCGTATGCAACTTCATACCGCAGTCGTTCAAAGTTTTTGATCCTCTTTAGTCTATACCAAGGATCTTAATATTTTGATGACTTAAAACCCAGAGTTGATTGTTTATTAAGAACCTATATCACATCAACTAACTAAGCTATCGAAATATCATAACCATTTCCTAGTTTGACTTGCAAATAGGCCAACATATTGAATTATTGTAGATACCAAGAAATGATGAAATAAAATCTAAGCATTGATAACTTTATCATATTTAATTACAAAAAGAAAAATTAATATTGAAAATTAATCCAGCGGCTTTCTGGCTTTTAGAAGCTTTTTTTTTTAAAAAAAAAAAAGATTTTTTATAAATTTATATTTTTTTACATAATGTACTTGTGTGTACATGTTGATTTTTGTTGCGAATAAATTCTTTTCTTCTTCTTCTTAATATTGAGAAATGAAAAATATTCAAATAACTATATCTATAATTAATTTTCTGTTCATGAATATTACATTAACATATCAAATATCGTCTTATAACACAGAGGTGTGATATTTGCTATTAATTTTGTACAATCAAAGCATTCGGTACAGTTAATTTTAAAGTGGTATAATTGGCGCGAGGAACTTTCCTATAAAATGTTTGTGGAATAATAAATGGGGTTGCCTTCTCTTCAACAAAACACTTCCACGTAATCGATTTATGGAAATTATGAGATTTCTTCCATTTATTGAAAATTGCCAAAAGCGTATATTCCTACTCCCAGTTTGACCTTGATGAGCAGCTTTTGCCATGCAAAGCGAGATATAAAGTTTTGCAATATATGGTTAATAATCCAGATAAATTTGGAATGAAATTTTGGATGCTTGTTCACGTTGAATCTAAATATTTGTTCAATGCAATTCCATACTTCGGAAAAATTGAAGAAAGAACTAAAAACATGAGTGTGCCTACTAGTGTAGTTTTGAAATTAATGACACCTCTTTTTAAAAAAAGGTTATAAGGTGACATGCGATAACTTTTTTACTTCTTTAGAGTTATCCATAGAACTTGCGAAACGAAAGTGTAGTTTAGTCGGCACTATTCGACAAAATAGAAGAGAAATACCTGAAAGAAGAGAAGCCAACTGTTACTCTCACATCTTATCAATGTAAAAAGTCAAAATCAGTGATTATGATAAGTACACTCAATTCTTGCGTGCACATTCCTTCAGAAAACAATCATAAGAAAAAAGCAGATTCAATACTTTTTTACAATAAAAATAAAGTGGGAGTTGACGTGTTAGACCAAATGGCTAAACAGTACTCCACTAAAGCATGTAGTAGCCGCTGACTCATGCACGTTTTTTACAACATTCTTGATATGGCTCTTATAAACAGTTGGATCATTTATAATGATGTTTGCAAATCATCAATGAGCAGAAGAAACTATCCGAAAGGTTGCAGAAGAACTTTGTAGAAGTTCTTTATCAGAAGAACCTTGTTCAGAAAAAAGAACAAAAAATGAAAAAAATACAGAACGTAAAAAGTGTGCAAGTTTTGGGTGTAGAAATAGAACAAAAGAAGTATTTGGCAAGTGTGGAAAGACGGTTTGTAGAACTTGTGCCTTGAGACTTTGTCAAGATTGTTAAAAATGAAGTTTATGATAATAAAATTTGTTTTTTTCTTTTTTAAATCAATTATTTTGTTGATCCGTAGAAAAAATATAACTAAAATTTGAATACTTTAATTCTGCGTCAATTGACGCACTCTGGTCTTTAGAGGTATAATGAGATTTTGGTCCTTCTAGTGTTAAATGGACAGATATAAATTTATCATTTGTTCAATATTTTTTACCTAATGAAATTATAGTCTATAGATTAAAATGATAAGCCTTTAATACATTTGGTTAATCTATCAAAGTATAGTAAAGTCAGCTGAGATTTTCGTTACGGAATCAACTTAACTAAAACTATATTAAATAATTATTTTAAAATATCTGCCTCATCTAATGTTGGAACAAAACTCGTTATTTTTAAGATTAAATCAGTTTTTTTTAAATATGACTCATTCTGGCTGTAAAATTTTGCTTTACACTGCACTTACCATAAAGTTTGCCTCAAGTTAAACCTATTTTAAACAATTTTTATACACAAGGCCACAAGGGTATAGTTTTTATGAAGCATATAGGTTCTAGTATTTCAGCATTAAGAAAGTCGATATTTTCCGGGATTAGAGTTTAAAAAGTTTCCAAAAATTTTATATTAGAAAATCCTCTGCGTCTTATTTTTTTGTAGTTAAATTTTCTTAAATTCTAAAATGTCTACTAAATTTTTGTCATAAGTAATTTATAAAAAAATTTCTAATTTATATTTTTTATTTTTTGATTTACTAATAACTCATAATTAATAAATTAAATTTTTCATTTAAGCCTTTTAATTTTGTATAACTTTTTCAAATTTACACTTAGTTCTGTGACTTAATTATTACACATGCCCTATTTATTAAGGGGTGCATCTTTTATATTATTGGAGGGGGGGAGCTTTTTTTCTATAATTTTTAAATTTAAAAGAATTTTGTCTGAAATTCAACCGTAAAATAAGTAAAGTGGTGTCAAGTTTACTCACAAGTCAAAGAAGGCTATAAAATATTAAAAATTAAAAATGATTTGTTGAGCGAAAGGCCTACTTTATATTTATTATAATATATATTACCCACTTTTTCATCATTTTTCATTATAATATTTTAAATGCAATTCCTTTTATCAATTTTGCAGTTTTATAGTCAGAAGTTTTTAAGGATCATAATTTAGAAATTCAGTGTTGTAAAATATATACAACTTCCTATAATATCAATTAATAATCTTGGTTATATATTTTTAATATTTTTTTTATTATCTTTTATTGTTTTTTCGCTCTTCATTTCAATTCCCTGAGTACTTACATCAATAGTTTTACGGGATTATATTGTTGGAAAAGTGGTAACTATAAATTCAAGCATAGTATAGTTTAAATTAATAAATTATTCTAATTACATTGATCGGCCTAATATTTATTTATATTACTATTAGAAATATAATAAAGTCTTTATTCGAAATTTCTTAAATGATAACTTTTCAACCACTATGGTCATCAAAAGATATTTATTACCATCTGGAGAAGAATGGTGTTGAGTTGTAGGAATTGGAGTAAAATGTGCAAGAAAAAACTTTACTAATGAAAATATAGGGTGATTTTTTTTATAAGCAACAGAGTTGATAATTGTTCGCGCGTCAAAAATCAGGCAATTTGCTTAGCAACCCCAGGCCTTAAATTTTTAGAATTGTAAACAACATCGCCTTCATTTCTCCCATTTTCAAGAAATAAGACTCATTTTAAGTTAATTTAATTATTTTTAATATAATTTAATAAAAAATAATGTTAATCGACTTCAGGCCTTACGAGCCTACGCCTGATCCAGAAAATGAAGTTGCTTATAAAAAAAGGAGTATGTTATTTATGTAATAGACATATAAATTATAGAATAAAGACTTTTTATGATTTCTATTAACTTTTTTTTTTTATATATTCCACATCTTTTCATTGACTGAGCGCTCCTTCATCTTTATATTTCTAGTAAATATTAAATAAGAACTTTTAGGAGTCAGAATCGACAAAACTTTAAAATTTTAAACATACCAATGTTTATCTCTGCACTAAAAATAATAATGCATGCGTATCTAAATCAAAGTCCAAATTCTCATTTAAATAAAATTTGAGATGAAAAGGCAAATCTCTTCACAACCAAATTTTTAGCAGCTTAAAGTAACAACAAACTCTTTTATCTAATTAACTATATTTTAAATAAATATATGCATACAGAAATATAGGAAAAACATATAGATACAGAAATAACACACAATCTCTTTTCCCATATTCAAAAATATTTTGAAAAGTCAATTGGAAATTGCATTCCTTACCTCAATTGGGAAGGGGTATCTGATGGCTAGTATACGCGCTGGTTAACACCCTGATTGGCTAGTTAATTCGCTAATAAATTTGTTTTGGCAAATTTAATTACCTGTAGCCAAATTATCTGGAATCTAGTAACTAAAATAAAATTGTCCAGCTTTATTTTACTTATAGAAATTGTTAACCAATATTTCTAGCGCTACGCTCTTTATCAAAGTCATCAAGGAACTAGAGTGAAATGTAATAAAAACTGAAATATTTTTTATTGAAATTATCAATTAGATATTGGAATTTAAGTTTATAAGCTTTTGAGGATGAAAAAACGTATTGATGGAAGCAAAGTTTCAATGCGAACACACACAGCATGCCAACTCTCTACCATCTTTGTAGCTCTGTGGTAAATTTCCACTCTTTACTTCCACCAAGTACAACGCCGCACCATCTCCGGGAGTAGCGTTGTTATCATATTCCGCGTCTTCATCGACACATATGTACGTGGCTCTACTCAGCTCTTCATTTGCGGACATGATGTAGCCACTATATTCCAGTTCCCAGTTAGAAGGACAGGAAGTGAAGCCAGGGAACATAAATTGGTCAGGACGTGGGATGCAGCATAGAGCGCAGACCCCCACGTGAAATTTGTGTCCTTTACGCGCCAGTGGTGAGTGCTCATCGTAGATACGGTATTCGGCTCCGTAAATCGTTGCTCTTGACTGGAAGCCATCTTCTTGGTATTTGAATTCAGGATTTTGAGGAAGGCATTGGTAGTCATAGCCGGAGCCGGAGAAAAAGTAGTGTCCTCCTGAGACATAGCCTTGATAAATGGTTTCTGCGTCGTTCGTTCTTGATGACGTTCCACAAACTCTCTTTCCCCAATGAATATAGCACACTGAATATTCCTTATCCACATTTCCTTGAGAATAATAACTATTCGAACTTCCTCCTGTTCCATAGTAACTACTTGAACTTGCACCTTGACTATAGTAATTGTTTGAACTCTGACCTCGTGCGTTATAATCTGAACTGCTGTATCCTCTTTGGTCATATGCACTACTGCCTTGTCTATTATCACTTGAGCCACCACCACCACCACCACCACTATAATCAACACTACCGGATTCACAAAAGTTGCACACACCTGGCTCACCATCAGCCCCAGGAGCACCGTCTTGTCCGGGATGACCATCTATTCCATTTGGACCAGATTCACCATCATCTCCTGGTTCTCCTCTTGCTCCTTGTGTTCCAGGAGATCCATCTCTTCCTGGCCTGCCTGGTTGCCCCTTAGATCCTTTGGGACCTGGCCGACCTGGTTTTCCATCCCTTCCTGCTTTTCCATCTTCTCCAGGGGGTCCAGGAGGTCCTCTTGGACCCGGCTCTCCTCTTCTTCCCGGCTTACCGGATTCACCAGGTTCGCCGTCTCTGCCTGGTGATCCATTACTTCCCCTTTCTCCTGGTTCTCCGCGGGGTCCCGGTCTTCCTGGATTTCCATCTTTGCCTGGGAGTCCATCATTACCAGCCCTGCCATCATTTCCTTTATTTCCTGGAGAACCAGGATGTCCATCTTTGCCTGGAGATCCGGGAAGCCCTTGTTTTCCTGGTCTTCCCGGTATTCCGTCATTGCCGGGTTTTCCTGGCTTTCCAGCTCTGCCGTCAATTCCATCTCTACCGGGATATCCATCATTTCCAGGAAGTCCGGGGGGACCTCTTGGGCCTTTTTCTCCTGGGGAACCAGGTAAACCATCTAACCCAGGAGCTCCTGTTTTGCCATCTTTTCCTGGAGAGCCATCTAAACCAGGGTTGCCTGGCTCTCCATCCTTGCCCTGTAGGCCTGGCAGACCTGGTTTACCTTTTTTACCCGGCTTTCCATCTCTACCTGGAATTCCATCAATGCCTGGTTTTCCATCTTTTCCTGAAAAACCATCTTCCCCATCCTTACCATGTAAACCATCTCTTCCTGGGGGTCCCGGTGGTCCATTTTTCCCTGGTTTCCCATCAACACCTGGATTCCCAGGTAAACCGTCTTTGCCATCTTTACCGGGATTTCCAGGGTTTCCGGGAGTACCGTTATCACCAGGTGGTCCCTGAGGACCTGTTTCACCAGGACTTCCAGGTACTCCATCTTTACCCGGTTGTCCAGATTTTCCATCTCTTCCTGGAATGCCATCAGGCCCAGGTCTCCCTGATTTTCCATCACTTCCTGGTTTTCCAGGTTGACCTAGCTTTCCTGGGCTTCCGGGTGAACCGTCCTTTCCTGGCAAGCCGTCATTGCCTGGATCACCTGGATCACCATCTTTTCCTGGTAATCCAGGCTTTCCATCAGGTCCTGGAGGACCGGGGGGTCCTTGGGGACCCGGTCTTCCCGGAGTTCCATCTCGTCCTGGGTTTCCATCTTGTCCAGGTCTTCCGGATCTACCATCCCTTCCTGGTTCACCATCTCTTCCTGGATGTCCTGCTGGACCTGGGGACCCTGGTTTCCCATCTTTACACGCTTTGCATTTTTTTTCATAATCCCCTGCTGGATATGTTCGCTTATTTCTGATCAACATTTTTCCCAATTTAAATTCATTTTTGGAATGCAAATTTTTAATTTTAGAAAACTTTTTCATACCTGCATCTTTTAGATAGCTCTTCGTTTTTTCCACTTCCTTTTCCTTTTCGTTAGCAAGGATGCTTTCGTCTGGAGTAGGAATTGCAAAAAACTTAACATCTTTTTTATCTTTGTTTTCTTTAGGCAAGTATTTCAAAATGAGTTCTTGATCAGAAGAATCAGATAATTCTGCTTTTAGGCGTTCTATCAGAATAGCTTGTTGATTTTTAACACTGTTCACTTGTAAAAAAAATAATGGAAACACGACGCAGCAAGCAAGAGTAGCAAGGATGAAGCATGTGAAGGCGAATATAGTTACAAAAGAACTTGGTTCATCATTATCTTCGTTATCTTTCTTTGCTTTTCGTTCTTCAGCTAATATTTTTAGTTTGTCGTCATCATAAGGAAGAGACATTTTAAAAATATGTAAATTCACTTTCACAAAGTTTATTTTATTTTTATTCAATTCCAAATGACCTACTGACACAAAAAAATGAGGCATGCTTTTTTGCATTCACTGAAGCTGCCAAATATGACCTACATTTCAAATTAGGCTTTTACTGATAGAGTTTTTGCTTTCTCAAAACATATCCTTACATGTACTTTTTGATATACTCTTTTCACCTTTACTTTCGCTTATAATGCTTATTTACTTCTGGATAATATAACTCTGTATTTCTCTATTAAATAGCCTTCAGTTCAAAGAGTTTTTGAGATTTCGTTGACAAACAAAACGAGTTTTGTCTTTAGAACTGAAATTATACAGCTACCTTATGTAGTCGCTCTTAACCATAAGTTGGAGTCCACTTATGTAGTCAGCAGTGCAATATGGTGGTTGTCATGTCTGTTCGCTGTTAATACACTTACCAATTGCCGCTGTCGCAACCATGTGAGCGAGCACCTTTGGAGGGAAAAGTCTTCACTGAGTAAATTTTTTTTACTGACACATTATGCTTACAATTTTAGAATGTTACCTAGGGATAAAGAACAATAAAAACAACCAAATTTCGTCCACGTCCAAAATGAGATTTCTTTGAAAGCCCAAAATATTTCATCGTGAATGAAACTGTTTGTTAATACTTTATGTACATCTTTATGCTTATTTGACTAATGAAATTACTTGCTTAGTTGGTTAGACACTTTTTTAGTTTCTTGATAATAATAATTATATTAATGTTATTTAGTGAAATCTAGTTTTGGCTGTCTACAAACTCTCGTGTAGACATTTCAAAATGGACACCTCATCCTTTTCCCAAGATTAAGGCTTTGTATTGAAACTCTTTATCAGAATAGACACACTTTATTCAAATCCTTGGACATAAAATTTACTACATCATCTATTTTTAGAGAATGATAAAAGCACAAATGTTAGCTTGAGTATAATATGTTAGTTGATATATAATAAATTCATAGTGGTGATGAAACTTATGATAAACACCGAACCTGTGAAATCCAAATTTTAGGAGGAAGACACGGGTTTAAAATTTAAATGATATTTCTGGTTGGGTTTTGATAGACTAGAAAAAATTTTCGCGTCGGTTTAATGTGAGAGAAAACATATGGTGCATATCTCTTGTATATGACATCTGCGCAGTGATAAAATTTTCACGAACGCTTAAAATATTTCACCATCCCTGAATTTTATATTACTTATTACTCCCTTATCTATCTTCCCAGTGTGCTTTTTTGCCATTATTAATCCGAAAAATGTTCACTAGCAATGTTCGGATCTCCTTAGTTTCGGCCCTAAGATTTGGTTTATAAATAAAGTTACTTAGAAATAAAGCTTGAATTATATAATATTTAAAATAACATTTGTTAAAAAATGAAACCTAGTTTTTGTGAAAAATCGAGAGAAAATCTTATTTTTTTTCCTTCAACAACTTTCAATGCGTTTTCCCTTACTTTTAACATATAAAAATAATAAAACTCTTTATATTATTTATTTTATTTTTGGATCATATCTGATTCTAATTCAGTATACTTTTAATTTTAATGTGTGAACTAACCTACAAATAAACGCGTTTACAATCAGAATCGCGTCATATCTAATGTAAGCAGGAGATTTGTATTTAAAAGCATTCATAAACCCAGACGCTTTTATTTTTGTAAAGTCAACAATAATCGACTCTGGTAGTTTACCCTTTAACTAATGAGTTTTTATGACTTTTTAGATGTCCCTTTTTACAATCATTAACTCTTGCAAATATTTGCTTCCTTTTGATTTAGTTAAAACTATTTTCCTCGACTTATATTCTGATTGATCCAAGGATTCGCCAATTTTTGAAAACTTTTCATTGGCTTACTAATATCATCCTAGAGATTAATCCCAATTGTAGAGAGAACATTTATTCTGACAGAATTCATTTCAAATTTCCTAAATCATTCAATATAGAATTTTGATATCTTGAATATCGACTCTATTAATATTTTTCATCTCTCATTTTTTGCTTAGCATTTATTTCTTAATTTTGCTCAATTATTATCATAAAATAAATGTGTGCAAAATCAAAGTAATAAATTAGTGTGTACATGGCTCGGTTTAGGCTGCTTGTCCAAAAGCTTTACTTTCAATATTTGTCTTGTCCTTTTTCTACTGGACCAGGGTAACTTCTCCTTTCTTATATGCATATGGTGATTCAAATGTCTCTACACATTTTGTCATCATTATTTTATCAAAGAACGCAAGAAAGGTTCCCTTTTGCTTATGCTACATACCGTTTTCTATCTCGTTAACGTAAATGAATAATTAGACCCTTCTAATGCAAAGCAGATTTTTGGGGATTCGGAGGCAAAATATTCGACGCCGACTCCTAGTAGTGAATAACCGTCATAAAGCGGTCTTTAGGATCCAAAGTATACACCCGCCTTATAGATCGCGGGAGTAAGGTTGGTTAGATATTGGGTTGCGATAACTCAAGGTCTTGGCTTCGATCCTGCATCAAGCCCACCTTCCTCATAGTTCAATACAAACGGCCCAATTGTGCCTTCTCGATGAAAACACTTACTCACAAGTATGAGCGAATGAATACGCTTACCGCGGATACACAAGCCTAATAGCATCTCATTTTAGAGAAAAAATAAGAGTGTGTTTAGCTAGGGTTTACATATCAAGAGAAATAAATGAGTTCCCCGCTCTGCAATAAAAAGATTAAATCTTTCACCGTGATTAGAGTTAGGAAGGAGAAAGCCTATTGATTTCGTGGTAACATGTCTCGTTGGTTTTTGTGGGTAGAGGAGGATGATTTTGCTGTCAGCAGGAGTCAGATAGCGGGTAATATGAGCAGTTGAGTAGTCCGGTGAAAGCAAGGTAGCTCTGCTAAAAACAGTCTTAAAGAAGGTTGTAGTTATCCCAGCATTTTTGGATGACTTATCCTGCATTTGCATCAAGATTTGCATTTTTTGAGAAATAAAGGGCAAATTTGATTGACACGTATAGTATTATTTTTAAATTCTAAATGCAAAAACTAAGTCCAGAAATGAAACCAGCATGGCCGATTTAGTATAAAAACATACATTTTATGTAAAATTTGAAGGAATATTTAATTAGATATATTTCTCATCAATCAAATTTTGATTGACATTTTCTAAAAAGTAAGCATGATTATTATTGATAAAATTATTTATATAATGTGTTAGGCGTTCAAAACTGTATATAATTATAAATTTTCAAAGAAGTATCTATTGTAGACCCTAAATTATAAGGTTAACTGCAGATAATTTCAAAATCTTGTTAAAAAATGTTAATTTTTTATTTTGATTGACAATTTTTGACATGTGAGGCTCAATCAACTACCATAAAAATGCTATCAAAAGATGCAGCTAGCGATTTAAGGAAAAGTCAAGAAATGTGAAGGGATGATATGGTTCAGCTAATCGAAATCTAGAAAATACTCAAATTTCATAAGATTTATTATGCCCATTTTGAAAGTAAAGCAAAGGGAAGGAAACATAAAAGAGAGATAAAACGGATGCCTTTAAAGCACAATGTATCCACTCATGACCAGGCATGAAATGTCACAGTTGCGTTAATTAAATTAAATTGATAAATTACTGCGTGTTGCTTGTGTGAGAATTTGTTTGCGAAGTTTATTTTCCGCCTAAATGATTTCATTTTAAGATGCAAAGTTTCTAAAAGTATTTTTTGTTTGACTGCTCAAAAAATCTTATTAAAACATAGTAAGTATACATATTTCAACCTTGTACATAATTTTGATTTGCATAATCTATTTATGTTCTTTTTATGGTGTAAAATAAAAGATTGTTCACTTATATGTGGACCTATATTAAATATAGGTATTGAGTATTGACACATTAACTTTAAAGCAAGGGCCTTTATTCAGCCATATAGGTCCGTAAAAAGTTTGATGAAAGCTATCGACCCCAAACAAGGATATTTAAGCATAAAAAGTGATAAAATTTTATTGACATGAATTATTTGATATCAAATACAAGTAGAGAAGCAAATTTTACGTAGATTCAAGAAGAAAAGAAAAAAGCCACCACTTGCTATGTATTCAAACTTTTTTTTAAAAGTTAGCCTTTTGTTTCAGTTATTTTTACACGTACAAATTGGTTGATTGTATATTCTCTCATTTTAAGTTTTTTTTACAAAAATGGAAAACTGTTCACGGACCCCTTGAGACACAGCCATGGATCACTCAGGGATCCGTGAACCCCGTGGTAAGAACCACTGCTTTAAAGAATTAACTTGGGGATCTTTTTTGTATTGTTTTGGATAAAACAATTTTTATCGCTGGATCACCTATGCCAAAAAATTGTAATCAATTGTTGAAAAGTGAAAAAAGGTTTTAAAAACAATCAATGAAATTATTTTTTAATTGTTTTATAAAGCTTTAATGCTATTATTAATTTACATCAAACAAATTACACCCCTCAATTCATTTACGTTTAGAGCGGAAATTTAATGGCGAATGCTTCTACCATTTTTCAAAATGACTTGGATAGAAAGTCTTGTCTTAAAAGTCGACTAGCAGAGTTGCACAGAAAAAGAGTAAGAGCTTTTTTTTCATTTTATTATAGTTGATTTTCTTTGAATCGTTTGTATTTACTTTTCCAAATTTCCATTTAAGCCGGATGTTAATTTGGCCTCCCTTTAAATCATGTAATAACACTTCAAAACGCCTGCGACTGAATTATGGATCTATATAGGTATGCAAAATGAGAAAACAGATTGTAGCCACTATTGGATTTAAACTGTTTAAAAATTGTTAACCTATGTTTATGTGCAATTTAATATAGCTTTTTGGACCCCTTTTTCGTACTAAAAATTTTACAAAATATCGATTGAAAAAAAATTAAGCATTTATTTTATGTAATTTGTAAAAAAAATTTTGCAAAATGGAAATTAGCCAAAATAAAAAAAATAATTTTACAATTCTAGACATAATTTTTCAGTTCAAATTTTGATAAATGACACTCTTTCCGAGTCCATACTTTATATAAATCATTCCCCAGTGTTTAAAACAGTTTCTCCATGATTTTGCAATGATAAAAAACTTTTTTTTTAATTATCTTTCTAATCTTTTTTAACTTTGGGGAAAGCTGCTTTTTCATTCTAGCTTCTTTTTTTTTAACTTTTCTATTAATTTTCCAAATATACTACATATGTTTCAGAATTTGTAGATTGCAAGACTTATCAATCTTTTAGATATACGAATGGCAAGAATTTTATATGAGTCTTCCTATCTCTTATTAATTTTCCATTACTTCTATGCAAAGTAAAACCTTATTTATTTGTCAACAATGTATACGTCTACTTTGACAAGTGAGATATAATGAAAGATAGGGATTTCTAATTATATAGTATATAGTATATACAAATACATACACCAGACTTGGGGGCAAATACATTTGTTTTTTTATTTTAAATACTTACAAAAAGTATTTGAAAAAACAAATACTTCTTGTAAAATTGTCCTTGCTCGTTGAAACTTAAAATCAGATTAAGATTCACTAGTAGTGATCGGTATTCTTTTGTTTTAATAAGAAATAGAGGCTGGCGAAGTCTTCACAGCAGATAGTTGTCAATTATTTGATGCCACCTTTGAAAACTTTAATGTTTTTATTAGATCATCAGCCATTAGATGTAATGGAAGCTGAATCAAATTGAAATTGGTATTAGATCTGCTAATTATTCGACTTTAAATGATTTTGGATGTTTGCAATATAAAAATGCGTTAAAATGGGATAATTATGATTGATAAACATTGAAAAGCATTCATGCATTGTGGGCATAGTATTTGTCTAACTTTTTAATGTGTATTTGTCTTCATAATTGAATTTCTTCTATAAAAAATATTTGTATTTGATCCCATCTGATATACCCAACATAGATAATATCTTATTAAAATTATCTTTTTTTCATTAATTAATTATTCAAATTTTAAAATATTATAGAATTGAATTGTCTTCCTACAAATACAATTCAAATATGCATAAAAAAATTTCTTTGTGATTTTTAAACAATAATTTGAGTGTGTCAAAGACGATCCTTATAATGCTAAATTTGATAACTTTTCCATCCTATTTTTTAGAATGAGGCTAGAAAGTTAAATCACTTAGAAGTTGTAGAAGAAGATCGCAAAAATAAACTTCCTGCTAATTGGTATGCTAAAAAGAAAAGAGTTGATTGGGAAATCCAAGAAGAAACTCTTCGTGAAGTACGCTCATTTGTTCCATTCGTCTTCTCTCAAACCCTTTCTTGTCACCCGATATCACAGAAATTCCAAAATAACTTGATTTTTCTGTCATTAATCAAACGGATATTTACCACCTGTACAATTATAATCATTATAAGTTTCCGTTTTAAAATTTCCAACATCCCGTATTATTTTGTAATTCTGTTTTTTGCGAGTTTATTAATATGATTCTGTTTTTTCAGTGGCTGGCTGTAAGTAAGAGAGCATAAAACCAATTCAAAATTTTGATAACTTTTATAGTGAATAAACTTCATCCAACTCCTTCATTTTGAAACACACGATTTTTTGCTATTTTAGTCTAATTTAGCTTTCACCATTTTTTTTGCCAAAATGTATCAAGTAGATTCTGTAACTAAATTAAAATATGTAAAGAAAAAAATGCGGAACGGAGGCAATATCAAAAGGTGATTGTGACTTCAACACTCGTCAATATTGACTAGTGATTTTCGAGCTTGGCCTTAAGGATTCTTAGGTGCTTGGCATAAATACTTATAAATGCCCCGAATACCAACTTCTCATATAGTGCCCAGAAAATTCGCCGTAAACAAGTTTGCCGTAGGAAAACTCGCCTCGGGAAATTTCGCCTAATAGGAAAAATCGCCGTAAGACAATTTTGCCGTAAAACAAGTATTTGTGATAAAAACAGTTTGTTTTTTGAAGTACCATTTTATCTCTTAAACAACCAAATTTGGCCAAGTATAATAATTTTTTTTATTTTATCTTTATTTTATTTTTTATTTTATTTTTATTTTTTTTCGACTATAGTTTTTTGTAGGTAGACGATGGTTTATTAAATGGAAACTAGTAGAGGAATTAATTGACGATCTTAACTATATTTTCCGAATAGATCGAAAATATGGATAAAATAAATAAATAAATAATAAATTAAATAAAAAATAAATCGATAATTACTCCATTTCTTTATTGGTTGTTTACTTATCAGAAGCTTCGAAATCCAAGCCTGGTTGTTTGGAAGAGATAAAATGGTACTTCAGAAACCAAAATGTTTTTATCGCAAACACTTGTTTTACGGCAAAATTGTCTTACGGCGATTTTTCCTATTAGGCGACATTTCCTACGGCAAATTTGTTTACGGCGAATTTCCCTAGAACGTTCTCATATAACCCCATATTTTGTATAAATCTTTATCTGTCTGTCTATGAGTGTTTATTCTTATGTTCATGTTAAGTTCAATTTTTGTTTAATTTTGGTTCTTATAATTTGATTAGAATATTTAAAAAATACTCCAATTTTTTTGAATTCTCCATTATTTGTGATATTTAAGAACTATCAAACCTTAAATATCACTACAATAGTCACTTTCAACGAATTCGTATATTTAATGATTTTTTTATTTTATTTTTTGAAGAAAGACAATAAATATTGCAAGGATAACTTTTCACTTCTGTTATAATGTCGTAGAAATATTTCTTATAAAAATTTTACTCCTACTTCACCTATTTTTATTTGTGTAACAGCAACTTTTCTGTTTCAAATATTAAAAGTCTCCAACTTTATATTATGTAAAATTGCTTTAGAAACATCAGTTACCAATTACTGATTCACTAGTAAGTTTTCAATCTGTAACTAATGTTAGAAGTGTGATGCCATGTATCATATTTCAAGGTTGTTTGTGAATGGCGATTTTAGATAGTCATTGAAAGATGTTATGAATCTTACACGAAATTTTCAAAGCAAAATGTTTGATCTATCTTCTTCTATTTTTCTTTTCTATTTTCTTCAACACAATTTATTAAAATATTTGTTTGTATTTGTCTTCAGGAAAAGATTTTCAAATTATTGTCCATAACCTTTTTATTTGAGGCAAAAGAAAAACTAAATTTATTCTAAATTATTTCTTAAAAAGTATGGTTTAAAATTTTTTTCGAAAAACTTTCTACATGCGCTTTGTTCCTTTACATGGTATTTGTGTAATATAAAAAGTTATTCTTTCATTTCATTGAATTTTTCAGCCTTTTTCTATGAGTTGCAAAAACACAACATTAGAGCAAAATGATAACTCTTTTTTATCTTACATTTTCATATACTTAACTTTTCATATTTTATGCTATGCTTGCTAGTTAGTTACCATTGTTGCTAGGTTTATGTGAGATTTGATATTGAGAGATGCAAAATATTAATTAAAATTTGGTTAGGAGCGGAAGCCATTAAGATTTCTAGTAGCTCCCTCTCCGGCTCCACTCAATATGATCAGCTTGGCTCCAGCTCTGTCTTTTCCAAAATTATTTCGTTCTTGCTCCCTCTACTCAGTCCTGCATTTAAAGAACGTTTACAAGATCACGCAATGGAATTTAGAGCCTTACAAGGCAGTTTACGAATAGAAATACTTGACCAAACCTTACGTTCATACAAGGAATAGCGCTATATTCAAAAGTTGTCTCCCTCTATAAATTGTCATTTCAATTCTAGTTTGCAGGAATAACTATGCGCCTATTGGAAACATGAAACGTGATATTCACATTTCTTCTACACACAACACACATTCCCTTTCCAGGACACTTGTTTCTTTTTCTACTACCCCATCGTGCATGCTCTTTTATCCCGATAACAAAGCCATTGTATCAGTGGTTTGTGTTTTGATTCAATGTACGAGAAGCTTAATACTTAAAACTAATACAGCGACATATAGAACGTTTT
This sequence comes from Nectonema munidae, assembly GCA_030549495.1. NCBI lineage: Eukaryota > Metazoa > Nematomorpha > Nectonematoida > Nectonematidae > Nectonema > Nectonema munidae. Next base: position 68,507 of record JAUIRK010000768.1, read on the forward strand.
CTATGTATCCTATATTTTAGACGAAGATACGCATACATCGATGCGCTCATACACAGATGTATACATCCTATATTTACAATAGAGATATACATGCATACATACATCAATACACTAATACAGAGATACTTAGAATGTATTTTAAACATCCTATATTTCCATGTCTACTACTTGTGGACACAATAAACCCAAATATAAAATTACGTTCAGATTCGTTTCCTAAGTCTAGTATAGATATACACTCAGTCATCAATTGAATCTTCAAAAATTACTCATTCACTGGTTTTTTGTCTACTGCCTACTTTACACGCTTTTTATAAAAAAATAATAAACTATTTTCTTACATACAAGTCCCGGCCCCATTAAAATCAGTTTGTCCCCCATGTACTTGTAGTCTGGTGATGGGGCTGCGTATACATTTGAATTCTACTCTTAACAAAATAAAATAGTAGTCTAGTAAAAAAAATGTAAATTGCGTCCATAACTCTACTTCGATTCTGAATGCCTTCTGTAGCGAAAAAAGTCTAATCAACTCTCATATAAAACATAAGACTTATTCTAATACACATATTTCTAAGATTCTTGTGATATATAATGTTAGCTTTATAAAAGGAATATTGCACTAGTTACAAATTCCTCAAACTCAAAATAATTCTTAAATCTCTCATTTAGCACATTTTTAGATCATGTGATGATATAAAATTTTCAATTTACACCTTACTGAACATTTTTAAGGAAGCGAAAAAGAATGGTGAAGATTATGACTTGAAGAAACTTTTGAATGTTAGTGCTGATTACGCAGATTGGACAGAAAAAAGGAAAAAAGCTAAACAAAATCCAGATCAAGGATTTTCAAGTAATATTTTCCATGAATAATCTAGATCAGAGCCTCCAACTAACACTTGATTATTGGATAACCCCGTTAACTGCTATGATACTGATTTTTCCCAATGTTTTCCTACGCGCTATTCAAACTCCAACCCCGCGGCTTTTAATCAGCTCATCTACTTCATATATATAATTATATATCCTTTGTCAAAGGAATTATGCATAACCCTTACAAATTATGTCTGTTTAGATTATGAAGATGCAACCGCCAGAAAGTACGAGAATTTGATCAAGCAGAACAAACCCAATTTAGAGAAATACGAAAAGCGCAAAGCTGAATTGTTAGTTGCCCTTCTTTATTTTTAAGCTAATTTTTTGCATTCAAGTACTAATGAATATTTTCGCATTTTCTTTATAGAGGCTGCAGCAATGCTATTAGTACGCTGTTGCTAACTGATTCTAAAGACTCTCCTCATCTAGTTGACAAAATGTCTGAAGATATCCAAAAGCAGTAAATTCCTTTCTTTTTCTTGGATGTGTTGTAGTGCTTGGCATCGTTATTTTATTTCTAAGTACTATTCCTGGGTATATATAGTTGAACTTTATAAATGCATATTCTTAATTTTATCATTTTAATTATGTTCTAAAAGTAATATTTATTTTGTTTGGATAATTTTCATTAAGCGGAATTTTTTTAAAAACCTTTTAATGAATAATTTCAATTTTTTTTCCTTGATTTTTATGCAATCTGCCAAGCTAAGTCTTATTTGTCTAATTTTTAAATAATTGAAAAATATCTTGTTCGGACAAAAATCGGAGTTGATAAAACTTTATACGCATCTTACTATACATTTTGTAATTCCGAAATTAAACGAATGCGAATTTGAAAATAAGAGAAATAAGACAGATTGTTAATTTGTATAAAAATGGCTTAAAAAATTTTGTAAACTGGAAAACCTAGATAAATGGACTTTAACAAAGTTTAACTAATAGAAGATTTTTTAAATTTAATTAGTATTCTTAGTTATGACATTATTGAAAATATAAAATTAAAAACATACTTATTTAAAGAAGTTTTCTTCAGGATGGCATGAATTGATCCCTTCCTTGAAATGCTTCTAGCTTATATAACCTCATTAGATATGAAGTCTTTGTATAAAACATTTTGGTTTAAACGAGGTTTGGTGAATCCAAGTCTGTGTCGAAATGTAGTGAAGTCGAAGATTTTGAAGAGATGTAGTCGAGCCGTTACTTAATTAAATTAAGGAGTCGGAATCGGAGCCAGTTTTTTGTATTCAATTTCTATGCGGTGATTCTTCTTTAATCGTCGTCGGAAGTTGAGAGTTAAGTTCTTAATTATTTGAGTCGGAATCTGAGCTGTCATTTTTAAAGGACTATGGTCTCTAGATGTACTTTCGCCTGAAGTAATAAAATATATATTTAGTCTATAAAGATACTTTCGTTTGAAGAACATTAAGTTAGGTAGGATTGAAAATAATAGTTATTTAAGTTAGTACTTATCAATTCTCTTCTCTAAAGTTTGTAATCAGTGAATCTTGTTTTGTTGTCTAGGAAATCTTGTGTGTCAAACTAAACTTAATAATTTAGCTAATTTTTAAGCTTAATAATTTTTAATTTGAAGATCAAAACTTTCTGTGAGAATTACTACCAAATTATTTCTAATAAATTTAGACGAAATTGTCTTTATACCAGTGGTTCCCAATGTGGCAGACATACTAAGGGAAGGAAAGTTGAATAATTTGGATGAATAAATCAATTTATATTCGTTAAATAAAAGGGCTACAGATTCTGAGAAATCGTTCATTTTTAAAGACTGGAGTCGGTATCTATTTGAAACCAGGATTTTGAGTCAGTATAAATCATGATATCTTGTGCGAATTAATATCATGAAATTATTATTTCTGGTGATCATTTTTGTTAGCAAGATAGTTATTATCCTTCAAAAAAAGTTTTTGCATATTAGTGACATTTTATATTTTTGCTTTCACCCGATAAAAAGTGAGCACCATCAGAAATGGAACATCAAGAATGTCAAATTCTATCACATTTGTTTTCATCTTCTACTATATAAAGATAATAATAATAATACGCTTTAAATTGCCAAATTAATCTATCTCAAACTTATATTATATTTATATGATATAAAAATTATATCAAAGTTTGTTAAAAATCATTTGCATCAGAAAACCAAAAGCCTCACCCACAAACCAAAATAAGAGATAAATTTTGTAGTTTCATCTCTAGCTTCTAAAATTGAAAAGCTTCAGCTCTCATTTCAACTTAATCGTTTGTGAAAATCATTGTATTATCCTAAACGTTCTCCTTTTATTTTTTTTCGTTAGAAGACGAAAAGTACTACTTATTCCATGTTTGAAGCACATCACAACCTTATTCAATGGCTATACCCCTTTTTTTTTTATAGATTTAAGTCAGTGAGGGTGTGTCTAATGCCAATATGTATGTATTCGTATGTGCGTATGCATGTCTAGATGTTTTTTGTGTCAGGCGTGTATTAATACAAATAAATAGGAAAGTTTGTGTCGAGAATGTCCAAAAATGCAAATGTAAATGTATTTATGTACGATTGTGCTAACACATTTCCAAAATTTTACTGGCCCATTTAGAAATTGGTTGAGCACTTGTCAACTATTATTCAAATTGTGGAAAAAATTTAAATAGTCAAAATCAGTGGTACAGTGTTTTCAATACATCCTTTATAGTCAATTGAAAATGAAAACAAATTATACGTTGTTGTTTTATGTAAATTATCAAATTCTAATATGAAAAATGAACTTTTTATATTATCATTATCAATTCATGTCACAAATAAAAATAATAGCATGAGCCGTAACCAATGATACTCTTTAAAATGAAATTTAAAACTAGCCAAAGTAAATGATGGGAAATTTTAAAAAGTAAAAACTAATAAAATGGATCATGCTTTATAAAATTTAAGTTTTAATACAAAATGCATTCCTGTATTATTTAACCGTTTAAACTAAACACTTTTATTAGAATTGACAAAAGAGAGAAGTTTAGCAGAAGAAGAACACATGATCCAAATGCCGATATTGATTACATCAATGAAAGAAATATGCGCTTCAATAAAAAGTTGGAACGCTTTTATGGTAAATACACTCAAGAAATCAAAGAAAATCTTGAACGAGGAACTGCTCTATAATACTACAATCCTTTTGATTTCCTTCAATTCAAACCTCAAAAGAAGAAAATCGATGGATTATTCATTATTTCAGAAATTTCATTTAATAAATTCATAATATATATCCTATTATAATCACATATGTGTAATTAGGGTGAATATGTTGCCGTTACTCACTCAATGCAGCCTTATATTTTTTAATTTGCATCTACTATGTATTAATTATGTTTAAGAATTTCATCAAATATTATAAGTATTTCTTTGCCATGGTAAAGGCAAAGGTACCACGGAGTGTTTTCATCGAGAAGGCACAATTGCGCCATTTGTATCCAACTTTGAGGAAAGTAGGCTTGATGCAGGATCGAATCCAAGATCTTGAGTTATCGAAACCCAGTATCTAACCAACCTTACTCACGCCGCCGTGGGTCCACCCTTTTAAAAGTTTGTATGTTTGGGAACATGAGATTTTAAAATTTAAAGGTTTATAGATATTATTATAGTAGTAGTTGAAAGTCAATAAAATCAACTTTTATTTCTAATAGCGCTTCTT
>JAUIRK010000769.1:0-63225 GCA_030549495.1 Nectonema munidae
TTTGCTCCAACTACTAACAGGACAATTTCATTTTTATTTATATTTTTTTTTTTGATTTTTAAAAGTTTGATTACATTATTAAAAACACTAAGTATTTACTTTTGCTTTGCTTTTCTCATTTAATAACTGAAATTTTGATTTTAAAGAGTCTGTTTTAATTTAAAAATAAATTATTTTTTTTGTATCACTCTTAATTTTAATTCACAATTATTTCAATATTTTAAATATCTTAGCTATTTAATTACTCTTTTCAAAGTAATTAAGTATTGTAGTTTTCTTTGGTAAGTTTAATTTTTTAGAGTTTATTTCTTGGATATGTCATCTCTACCTAAACGGGCTCACATAGACAGTCCAACACACATGTCCACCCCACCTTATACATCTTCACAAAAAATTTTTGATCTTTTTGACAAATTCATCGCTAAACATTCTCTCCCAGCTGAGGCTCTTTTGGATTTCGCTAATCTTAGATCCGAAGTAATTCTTATTCATGCCAACCAATTCGAAAACAATCCATCTATTTCTTCTCCTTCTATTCAACAATCTTACTCTAACGCTGTTGCAAGCAAAGCTTCTATACCTCTACAACCATCCTCTAATCCAACGAAGATATTGGCCCTTCCATCATTGAAAAAAGCCTTTGACCCCAAGCTATCCATTATGATAAATCCTGTTAAACCTATTACTGACCGAGTAGAAAAAGCCTCTTTCAGAAAAACAATTGTAAAGGACCTGAACACAGACTCTAACTCACTCTCTATCTCGAAAACAAAATCCACCTCTACAGGAGCTCATCTTTTTCAATTTTCTTCAAGCGAAGAAAAAGATTTTGCTGTGAAATCTCTGTCCAACAGGGGACACAAAGTTGAAAATGTTCCTCCTCTTCTTCCTAACTTTTTTCTCACAAGCATCCCCAACACTATACCTCTAGACAGTCTTACCAATGCTATCTCAAGTGAAAATTTAAATATTAAAACTATTGGTAATCTGATCCCTCTGAGAACAATAGGCAAGGTAGGAGAATCTTCTTACACTGCGCTCCTTAAGCCAAGCAATTCTCAAATTTGCAAACATCTACTGGATAACCCCAGAGTAATTCTCAATTATACTATCCTGTATATTAAAGTATCTCTTCCGAAAGTGCGTCATTGTCAGAAGTGTTTGAAATTTGGACACTCTGAACATTTCTGCAAGGCTACGTCTTCCAATTGCTCTCACTGTGGAAACAGAGGCCATTCCTCTCAAGACTGTCTGTTCCTAAATGACAATTCTAAACTTAGCTGCTTTAACTGTTCACAGAATCATTCCTCAGGATCATCCACTTGCCCTTTCTTTATCCAACTCAACTCTAATCTCTTATCCAATCACAAATCTCTTCTTAACTCTCTTAAATGTTGAACTTTCTTCATATAAATTTGAATCATTCCTCAATTGCATCGTCCAACCTGTTAAACATTCTATACAGTAACTTTTATGATATTCTTTCTATCAATGAACCTTATGTCATCAATTCGTCTTTTCCTAACATCCCTAGTGGTTACTCAGTTCTTTTTGGAAATCCTATCTCTTTCTACTCAGCATGCATAGTTATAAAATCCTCTCTTTCACACACTCCTCTACCATCTTTCTCCGCAACGAGTTATTTCTTCACATTTGTTCATTCGAAGCCAACTCCAATCCTCTTCTGCTCCTTGTATTGCTCTCCTTCTAATTCAACCGTTATCCCTGAATCATTCTCTACTTCTCTCCGTAATGCAAAAGCATTTATTTCTTATAATTTTTCAAATCAGTTTCACTTGATCATCTGTACTGACTCCAATGCACGATCTCTACTCTGGGACTACGCTGCAAATACAAGAGGCAATGTCCTGTTATCTTTTCTTTCCTCAAACGAACTCTTTCTAGCCGACAAATCCAAGGAACCAACTTTCTTTAAATCAGTTAGAAATTCTCCTGTTTCGTCCCACATTGATCTAACTCTAACCTCAAAGTTTTCTCTCAGCCATATCCTGAACTGGTCTATATCCGACAACCCATCAGCTTCTGACCATCATTTTATCACTTTTCAAATGGATACCTCAACCTCTAGCTGTTCGACATACGTTTCAACAAATAACCATCTCCATTGGCTAACATTTCTCAAATCCCTTAAAAGAATCTTCCTTCTGCCCACCGTTCTCTATCTTCTACTTTAGAGTTAGAAGAATTCTCTCTTCAGTTAAACAATACGATTTCTGAAAGCATTTCTTCTTCAACTCCCAAAAATCGTGTGTTTGCTAGGAAAAATGCTTTCTTCTGGAATTCAAATCTTTCTCGCCTGAAGTCAGCCGCACGTCAAGCTCTCAAAAGTTTTAGAAAGCAAAGAACCACGCCTTCTCTTTTAAAATATCAAAGTTGTATAGCTGATTTCAAATCTGCAATCAGGCAAGAGAAAAGAGACTCTTGGATCAAATACACCTCTCAAGCAAGCAAAAATCCTTGGAAAATTATCAACGCATTATCCAATAAGAAAAAGCAAGCTGATCTTCCTTTCATCAATTCTTCTTTCCTCCCGAACAAAATCTATCACAATCCTTCTTTTCTTACTTCTTTTTTCCCTCATGATTCACCTACTTTTGATGACGTGAATCACTCATTACTGCGTGCTAAGGTGGCCTTTTCACTTTCTAAAATTCAGAATTCCTCATTCCCTGAGATCACCATCAAGGAAATAACCCAAACTATCGACAATCTTAACTCTAGATCTTCTTCTAGTTTTGATCTGATTACTCCCTTACATATTCAAAGATCATTTCATCTCTTCATCAAACACCTTATCTTAGTCTTCAATTCTATTCTATCTCTTTCTCACTTTCCTTCCATTTGGAAAATAGGTCGTCTCATTTTTATTCCGAAACCACATAAAGATCTAAACATTTCTTCCAACTGGCGCCCCATCACTATTCTTCCAGCCTTAGGTAAAATTTTTGAAAAAATTATTAGACGTCGACTTATATATCAAATTCACTCCCACAATCTCATTAATAATCTTCAATGTGCTTACCTACCGTTCAGAAATACCGAATCCGCTCTTTCAAACTTCTCCACTTACATTGAAAAATCAAATCAAGAGAAAAAAATATGCTCTTCTATTTTCCTAGACATATCCAATGCGTTTAATAATGCTTGGCATCCTGCTATTCTTTCCAATCTATTATCTAAAGCCTACCCCAAATACCTTATAAAATTAATATCTAGTTACCTCTCAAACAGACAACTCATCTTCAAATATAAATTCTTCTCTGCTGTTCATTCTCTCTCTCTATCTACACCACAAGGTGGTTGCCTCTCGGATATTCTCTGGATTGTCCTAATCAATCCAATCCTCGACTTTATTAGGTCAAATACAGAATTCGCTCAATGTTATTCTGATGACATTGTTTTCTCCTTCTCAAGTGACTCACTTATTAAGAATCTTTATAGAATTTCAGCCTTTTTTAAATCTCTAGTGAAATTTTCTAACTCATTCAAGATCTCCTTTAATCCATCTAAAACGTCGTTGATCCATTTCACTCGAAAATCAATTTCAAATCTTGGTGTCACTTTAAACTCGACCTATATAACACCCTCATCATCTGTTAAATATCTCGGGCTCACTTTCCAATCCAACTTACGTTGGACGGAATACTTCAAAAGTTTATACAAAAAGCTAAGCTTCATAATTTTTTCCACAAAAAAAGTCGTTGCTTACAAATGGGGCTTGTCTGTCTCTCACTCTCGTTTTATATACACCGGCATTGTCCTTCCTATCATCCAATACGGTATTCTCTCCTGGGGCTTAGCTCTTCTTCATTCATCTTCGCTCCATCTACTTTCTAAAATTCATAGGCTATGTCTCCTCTCTATATCCAAGGCATTCCGCTCTACCTCTACTAGCTTACTTGAAATTATGCTAGATATTCCTCCTCTCCATCTTCAACTAAAAAAGATTTTACTAAAGAGATTTATTTTCATGTATAAATCTTGCAATCCTCCACTCTTAACTTCTCACGATTTTTCTGACATCACGCCTTCCTTCAGTTTCTTTAACTCACTACTTTCCTCTTTTGCTCCTAACTTGAAAGTTCACCTTGTTCATCGTAATTTGCCATCTATAACTTTAAAGCATCCCTCATCACCCCTTCCATACTCTCTAAATATTTGTCGTAATAACAGTTTAGCAAAATCGTCTATTTTGACATCTCGCATTAGCCCTCATATTTTGCGTATCTTTTCCGATGCTTCGAAGTCTTCAAATCATTGCTCAATAGCATGGGCCTTTTTTAAGCCTTTCTCAATTTCTCCTTTCTTCAAATTCCAAGCTCCAATTGATTCCTTACTCTCCACATCAGAAGCTGAATCAATTGCTATCCTCTCTGCTTGTAACCATCTTCTTTCCAATATCCAGTCTTTTTCTTCTTTCAAACATTTAAGCTTTTTTACTGATTCTCGTAACACTATTCATCATCTCAACCTGACTTCCCGAATTCCCTACTTTATATCTCTCATTTATCCGAAACTCCTCCTTTTATCTAACAAATTCTCTTTAAGCTTTAATTGGTGCCCATCCCACACTGATATCTACGAAAACCACTATGTCGACATCTTAGCCAAGCAAGCAAGTCATCTCTCACCCGTCTTGTCCCTTTCCACCCACTTCAAAGTTTTCAACTTGGTTTTTATTGACCACGTTTATAAAATCTGGAACAGGGAAAGTATTTCTTCAAAGTCGCGTGTAACCAATTCATTCTCAAATGTACAAGCAATTCAATATACATGGAGCCAAAGCAATTTCAAAATAACCCGACCTCTTATTAGATGGCTGTCAGGTCATGTATCTTGCAAAGAATACTTACTTCAACGAAAAATTTCTAACGATAGCTTATGTCGTTTATGTCATGAATTTTCAGAGTCACCCTACCACATTATTTTTACATGTCAATACACCCACACAATCTGCGAAAATTTCATTAACTCGACAATGCGCACTCTTGGACGTTTTCCTATCTCCCTAACTGACCTAATCTATTATCCATCCCTTCTCATCAAACTTAATAAATTGATTAATGTAATTGAACCTAAACTTATTGTCTTGCCCATCCATTCACCCAATTAGTCATTTTTTTTTTTTTTTTTAGCTTTTATATCTACACTTGTTTTCATTGTTTATTTTAGATCATTAAACCCACTTTTTCCTATATTCCCAAGCAACACAGCACTGCAAGCATATCGACTTAAGTCGGATTGTGCTTTGAGATCTCACTACCTACCTACCTACCTAGACTGACATGCTTCAATAAAGGTAATATAAATGGAAGGTAATAGTTTTTTTAAATGTGAAAAAATTCTATAATATTGTAAAACAGTTTTACTTATATGTTAAATTTCATCTTGTTAGCTTCAATATTTTTCTTGTAATGAGTGAATAAAAAGAAAAATAAGTATATTTTAAACGTTTAAGTAAAAAATTCTTGAGTGAAATAATCCTTCTAGTAGTGTTATTTAAATTTAAATTTAAATCTCATGATTACCTACCCTATACTTTACTTTCTATCTATTGATTTCAGTGGTGTACCTATGAATTTTTGTAAGGTGAGGGTAACAAATTTTATTTAAAGAATAGCAAACATTTTAATCAGTGTTTTAATTACTGTTTATCTACTTTATATACAAAAATGTGTTGCTTCATTTAAACTAAACTTTAAAAGTTACCGTTTAACTTTTCATGATAAACAAAGTTATTAGTTTCTAATTCGACAATATTGCTTGTTAATGTTTCTTCATTTAAACTAAATTTGAAAATGTATCATTTGACTTTTTATGCTTTTATATAAACACGGTTAATAGTTCTTTATTCGATAATATAACAAGCTCATTTTCTTTTGTTATACGATAATTTAGTTTCTTAAATAAAAATAGGTATTTTTGGATGTATTGTTGTCTTTTTACTTTTTCAATTGATTTTCTCAACACAAGTCAAATCATTGCTTGTATTTCTATAATATAAATGACAGATTGTGGCACTTCTGTACCTCTTATATTTTAAACAATCTCCTTATTATTCATTGACCAAGGTGTTTTTTGCATAAGCCTTATCCTATGGGTGCATTTTTAAGAAAGAAAGGAGGAGGAGAACAAAACTTAGACAGAAGTCGCGTAAATTTGCCTCTAAGGTAACTCTACTAACTAGTTATCTGATGTGAAACTTTTTTTAAATGCTAATTGCATTATGTCATATAGTATTTAGCGTACTTAGGTCCAACTGCTATCAGAAGCTAATATAAATAAAATGCGCCATCAGATTTACCGAAAAAGATTTTCAATACCACTTCAACAAACTCTTGTATTTGATATGAGCATATATGCGTAGATGTACTTCTTTTTTCATATGTTTATGATTTTAAAATAGTGAAAATTGCTTTATTTGTTTATTTTGTCTCCTTTCTCTCTTATGTTAATTATGTAGCAAATTTTTCAATTTTGAGTAAAAGGCTAGGAATCCAGAGGCTTCTGTGCTGAGTCGATCATCTCAACCAACCTGCCATGCACCCCATAGAGTATGCTGTAGGGGATACGTTAAATTAGTTTTCAAAAAACTTAAGTTATGCTCTAAAATTTTTTAGTTTTTGTTGAAGCTCTATAACTTTTTTTCCCTAAAAGTTATTATAAAAGGCAAATGATTGCAAAATGTTAAAAGTTATTTTACTTTTTGTAGCTTGCACCAATTTAGCTTCTAAACTATTTTTGAATGATGCTGAGTAGAGGTGTACCGAATATTCGGTAACTATTCGGTATTCGGCTTATTCGGTCATTTTTATCACTATTCGGTATTCGGCGTTTTTGTGGACTATTCGGTACCGAATAGTTTTATATTATACGGGTATTTTACCACCACCATGTGGCTCACCAGGCTACTTAAATGGCTATAGCTATACCTTTATGGCTTTTTTGAACAACTTTATTAATTAAATGCAAACAAGAATATGAACACAAATAAAACATAGGAATATGAACAGAAAAAATGAAAAAGTAAATGGCTAATGCAAACATGAATATGAACACAAAAAGTACATACGATGATTACTAAGCTATTGCTTAATACCTAGTCAGAAGACTCATTAGTCAGTACTGTACTTATATTGATAAATTTTGACATTCAAAGTTCTTAGGGATCCACTGTGCTGTTAAGCTTATCAATGGAAAGTTTGCTGTAGTGGCAGTCCATATATCTGTTGCGACTTTGAGACATTTGAAAATTCAAACTATAATTGTATTTCTAATTATGAATATTATGTAATGAACAATCGTTATAATTGCTAGGTAAGAGTTTCTAAAAAGATAAAAATAAAATATACAATTAATATAAACATAAAAACGGCTAAAACAACATAAAATATATACACATAAAAGAATATTATGTGTATTCGGCCATTATCGAATAGTTTGCAGCCGAGTATTCGGCATAAATATCTCGCTGAGAAAAATGAAGTAATGCAATCTTAATTCTCTTTCTCCCGTCGTATTTTCAGACCACTAATTTTGAAAATTGCAAAAAAAAAATTCGCTCCCCAATAATTTTGAGAATGTGTGCCCCTGGTCTGCTGTCCATTTTTGCATCAGGTTGTGAAGACAACCCAGTTTTTTAAAGCAAGGATAATAAAAAATACTCTATCTATTATATTCGTAATATCTTTTAACTTTCTTTTTAGGCAGAAAATTGAATTATGGTTCGAAAATTGAAATACCATGAACAAAAGCTTTTAAAGAAAGTCGATTTTATATCCTGGGAATGTGATAATAACTTGAGCGAGCTGAAGGTAATGAAGAAGTTTGGGATTGAAAAGCGTGAAGAGTACACAACGTATAACAAGATGTCAAGAGAGATCAGGAGACTAGCTCACCTCATTAAAGACCTTGAAGATAATGACCCATTCAAGGTGAAGTTTAGTGAACAGCTTTTGAATAAACTCTACGAAAATGGAGTTGTTCCTCATCAAAGGAGTTTGGAAGTTGCTTCAACCGTGTCAGCGTCATCCCTTTGTCGAAGAAGACTGCCCTATTTACTCGTCAAGCATAAAATGGCAGAAAGGGTTAAAATGGCACATCAGTTCGTTGAGGAAGGCCACATCAGAATAGGACCTAGCATCTGCTTGGATCCAGCACGACTAATCAGCAAAGATATGGAGGATTTCATCACGTGGACAGACACATCCGCTATCAAAAAACACGTCCTCGCATACAACGAATTGAAGGATGACTTCGATGTTGAATAAAATATATTCTATTTTTATTGCTTAAAATATGAGTATTTATAATGATAGCTAATTATTATTTATATTGCATTTGGATAATAATATTTAGTAGCCATGTATAGATTAGATCGACATCAGTATCGGAATTTTTTTTTATTGCTCACCGATTTTTTCAGACAATTAAAAGTTTTTAATTGGAGTTAAGGATCGTTTATAATTTCCTTTATTTTTGACCCCTTTTCTCAACTTTTTAATATCTATATTTCTACTTTATAAGATACTATGGCGATTTTAGTTTTAACTTTCTCCAGTTTTAGTTGACAAATGTACTTACTGTTTTTGACGCTTGTGGACCATACTCAATTTATTAAACTAATAATTTAAAATATATGTTTATTTTATATTTTTTCCAGTTGTCTTGTTGATTTTAAAATTAGAGAAGTGTTTTTTCACTAAGAGCAAATGTATACATACACAAACATTTTATCACAAACAAACACGTCATACACTGCTGTATTGAAAGAGTGTTACTGACTGAAAGTACTTTATTTAGGGTTGACAGTGTGATAACATGGCCCTTTTGTCTTCACTTGGAAAAATGCACGCCATTTACATTAGGGTGTGTTTCTAATTCTGAAGTTTTAAAATGATAAGCAAAATTTGTTTTCATTTTAATAAATTTAAAAAATTAGATAAAATAAGAATAACACAGCTTCATATACCTGTTGATATATTGAAACTTATTTCAAGAAAAAACTTTTTGAACAATTTTTTGATAAAGTGATTCTTAAATTGCAGATAACATAAATCAGTGTTTCTCAAAATCGGGGAAATAATTACAATGTTTATGACGATAAAAAAATTTGATGTATCTTCTCATGTCTGTGAGGAAGTGAAAGTTTGTCTATTGTAGGTGGACTGGTTGGATAACTTTCAAAATGAGAGATATTCGTGCTAGTATTTGAACTGTGCGAAGAAGTAAAGTTCTTATTATATTTAACAACAAGGTGGACCTACTGTTTGACTTCTTCACCACGTAATGTCGGATTTGTAGCACTAATTGCTCATCTTGCTGATATTTTTGAAACTGAATGAAATTACAAAAATACAAGAGCAACATGATTCTGTGCACTGATGTCTGATACCAGCAATGCTTAATGAGAAATAACTGATGTTGATATTGATATACCTGTGCATAAAAAGAAATATCACCCTTTTTATGAATCTATTTCTAAAGAATAGAATAGCTGAAATATCATATTTCAGAAAACTCATTGTGCACAATATATACAGATTACCATCTGTTTGTAAAGAAACAATTGATAATTTTTTGATCTTTTTTGAAAAACTACTTACCAATCTTGATAGAAATTCATTTAATTTTTTCTATGGAGATTTTAATTTTGATTTATTTAAACTAACACTCGTATATTAATCATTTTTTAGTTAGATTATTACTAATTATTGGATTTCTGCATATTACTTTACCTACCCGTCTACAATTAAACACTCTAATAGATAACTTTTGCCTTAGTATAAATTTTTCTAATTACGCGGCTTATAATTGTATGTCCTATTTCTCTGACCTATTCCAATTCTATTATCATTAGATCGGAGAATTCGAATCATTAACAAGAAACCTTTCAATAAAAAACTCGATATAAAATTATTTCAATCTTTAGCTGCAGAAACTGAGTGGTTTTTGAATATAGAAGAAAATAATAGTAATCCCGACATTTTATTCAATTATTTAACCCAAAATATACGTTTTTTGATAAAAGAATCAACTAAAACATTGAAAATTAATAAGTATAAATACAAATACAAACCTTGGATTAGCTTTGAAATATTAGACATGATTAAAAAACGTGATAGAGTTTATCAGAAATACAAAAAAAATAAAAACTTATCAACGAAAAGCCAATTTATAATTTTGAGAAATAAAATAAAATACGGAACTCAAAAGAAAAGTATTTCTCTAACAATTTTGCTAAATGCAACCCAATGCAAAAATTTAATACGAAATAAATGAAGTTATTAAGAATAAGAAAAGATGGGTCGAATATACTTGATGATTTTGCAGCAGCTAATAAGTTCAAAGAATGTTTCAGAAACACAATAAATAATTCCAGTTCAGAATATATTTCTTCTCAAAAAAATACACATGGTTTTTTTTAACTTAATCTTAGCACGTATGAAGAAATACTAGCAATTATTGATGAATTCAAAGATAATAATACCGAAGATATATATGGAATATCAATGAAACATAAAATATATAAAATACTATTTAAGCGTCACTTTATCGCATTCTATTAATATTGCTTTATCAAATAACATGTTTCCTCAAGTTTTAAAAGTACATAAAGTTATACCTATTCATAAAAAAAAAGATAAATTTTCAATTGAAAATTATAGACCTATTTCCATAATACTAACACTGTCAAAAATATTTGAAAAGTTTATTTATAAATAATTTAATGCATATATAACTTCAATCCAATACATCAATGATTATCAGTTTGGATTTAGAAATAACTACTCAACTGAAGAATATCATTTATATATAGTGGAAAAATGATAGAGATTTTGGAGAAGAAGGACGATGCGGTACTTTTCTTCTTTGACCTTTCAAAAGCCTTTGATCGATTAAGCCATTCATCCCTAATCAAAAATCTTTCCAATTGTAATCTGAGTAAAAGTTCACTACATTTCTTCTCTTCATATCTAAAAAATAGATTTCAAAAGTCAAATTCAATGATACACTCTCAAACATGGTTTAACTCGGCGCCTGGGGAAAACAGAAAAAAAGGTTGCTATTGACCATCGGGAAATTAAAGCAACCAAAGCTGATATTCTCTAAATCGTTTAATATTTAGAAGTAAAATTTTTAAAATATTGCATTTATTTATAAGATGGCATTTTTTCTTTCTCTTAATCATAAAAATTTTCATGATTTCAAAAATGCAACTTTAAATTTTATCTTAGATAAAATTAATCTCAACAATATACAAAAAGTTGTATCCATCAAATAAGAATGCGTGAAGAAACCTTGCTACGGTGGACACTTGATATATTGAGGTATTATTATAGTTGAATTGTTTGAAGACATTTAAGAAAATATATTAAAGATTTTAATATAAATAAAGTAAAAAACTGGTATCTAGATATATATATATATATAAACTCCAAAAAATTTCATTTAAATAATACATTGTAGATATTTGTTATTTTTGTTTTTGCCGGGTAACGTGTTGTTGCCTGTAAACCAGCATAGGTGGCTTATGTATGCGAGGCGCATCAAACAACCTACAAACTATAACTAATTATTTTTGTTTTAATCTTCCTTTCTGTTTAACATTAAAATGGTTGTTTGTTTAAATATTTTGCAGTTTTGATAGTGTATGCCACCTATAGATATAAGTTATAAAGTTTTGATTAAGGATAATAAAGTTCTTAAGACTTTATTTTTAATATTTAATCAAACTCTAATTATTTTTATTGAATATATATTTTTTAAAAGCTTAAAAACTAAGGCACTTGCTTATAAATTTTTTTTATTTAATTTTTTATCCATTATTTTGCTTACTTTGTTACATGATTTAACATACTTTATATTTCCTTTACTTTTTCTACTGATTTTCTTCAAAACTTTTCGTCTCTTACGTTCTTTTAAACTTGACAGTTGTAAGTGGGAATATGTTGCTATTAAATTTTTTCAACATCAATTACTTATGCAAACATCAATTTGTATACTCGCTGTTGATTTTAAAATATTTCCCGCTAGTTTTTCTAAGAACAGAGTATTTGGATTTTCGATAATGGACACTGGTGTTGGATTATTTGTATTTTTAAGTGGCTTCAAATTAGGTCAAAAAGATACTCCAAACTTACAAAAAGATATGAAAAAGGCATTTATACTCTTATTTATTGGAGTTCTTAGAACAATTATTTTACCTTTGATCAATTATCACAATAACTTTTTTGAGTATGGAGTACATTGGAACTTTTTTTATACTCTTGCATTTACAGTAATTTTCTCTTCACTTCTTTATACTTTAACTCTAAAAACGTGTATTTATTTTTTACATATTTCACCTTTTTTAATTTTATTTGTTCACGAATTTATCTTGTTACGACATTTTCGATTGGCACGTTTCTACCTTATCAACTTTGATCGCAGTTCGTCCTTATTTTATGCCAATAAAGAAGGTATCCTCTCCTTATTGGGCTATCTTTCAATAGCTCTTTTTGCAACTTCTATATCACTATTTTTAAGAGTTTGTAAAGCTCCTGCTAAAAAGCTATTATTTATTTCTTCATCCTCTTGGATCCTTTTTTTATTACTCTACAATGTTCTTTCTTTTCATATTTCTCGTGCTATGTGTAATTTGCTTTATATTATTTTGAGTATAGCTTTATCTACTTCATGTCTATTATTTTATTTGAAAATTGTACATTTGTACTCAATTCTTGAAAATCGTACTTTTCATTTTTCTCTGCCTTTTTCTAAAAATGGTTTGCTTATTTTTCTATTGGCAAATGTCCTTACAGGCATTATAAATTTGTTTGTTAAGACGAAAGAACAAACTCCATTATTTTCTTTT
Source organism: Nectonema munidae (assembly GCA_030549495.1). Taxonomy (NCBI): domain Eukaryota; kingdom Metazoa; phylum Nematomorpha; class Nectonematoida; family Nectonematidae; genus Nectonema; species Nectonema munidae. The sequence continues at coordinate 12,878 of JAUIRK010000769.1, forward strand.
TTGATTTTATACACATACTTCAATATTTTGAACATTTCCTCATATTTTATTTGAGAGAATTTTCATTTTAATTATAACTTCAATTCAATTTCATCTTTGAATTTTTTAAAATTATTGCCATGTTAAATTTTTATATATAATAGTTTTAATAAATAAATCATACGAACTTCATTTGTTACTAGAAACAAAGTTATTGGGTTATCTCACCCCCCCCCCCCCCACCATTCTAAAAAAAATTTTTTAGTGAATGATTTACTTTTTTACTGTTTCAACAATATTTCTCTGATTATTATTATATAATATTTAAATTTTTTTTAGAGTGGGAAGGAGGTATATCATTTCACTTTATATACATATATAATATATATTTTCGCTTAAAATTTTTATTTAATGTTGGAAAAACATAGAATAATAAGTAAAAGTTGTAATATTACTTATCTAATGAGGAGCCCAATAGCAACTGATGTGTAAGTATTGTATCGAAAGGATTTAAAGTTTAAACCTTTAACTTTGATTTCATCTCGCCACATGAACTCACACACATATGCATCTAGTAGACTTCTATGAATGCCATTCTGTTTTTTATTTTTTCTTTGGCACTTCACATTCGTTTAATTTTTCAGTATGAGCCCCACTAGAAGGATCCAGAAAGTTTTTCGAATGATTAACAACTAAATCATAATCATTGGTGGAAAACATATTTCTGTATGCACAAGACGTGACGTAGAAGGTTTTTCTTATAACGTCTTTTTAATGGTTCTAAAACACCCTGGTCCATCGGTTGAATGAGGGAGGTTACTAAAAGTAATAAAAGTATAAAATGCATTACTAAAGTAATGCAGGAACATTACTAAAAATGATCCGTCTTCTGTCGTTAGTTCTCCAACGGAAGGGTGGGCTGGAGCATTATCTAACAGTAGCACAATCTTTTCCTCGACATTGTTCTCTCGGCAAAATTCACGAACACGGGGAACAAAGTTCTCAAAAAACCATCTCTTGAATGTTGCCGCATCCATCCACGCGTTCTTCTGACTATAGTAGTCGACTGGCAGGCGGTCTATGTTCTGGTTTTTAAAGCATCGTGGCTTAGCTGACTTGTGAATAAATGTTAATGGAATCTTACAGGTTCCGCTCGCATTCAAACAACCCATAAGGGTAACTCGATCTTTAACTGTCTTGAAATTCTTTGCCGTTTTCTCTCCGTGTAAAACCAAGGTGCCAATAGAGCCAGTTTCTTTCTATTGTTTCCAATAGAGCCAGTTTCGTCAGCATTGAAAATCTGGTCTCTGGTTAAATTTTCTGATTCCATTAACCTCTTTAACGCAGATTGGAAAGCTCCAATTGAGTCAGCGTCCGCTGATAAGGATTCGCCTTGCATTGATAAGGAATGGATACCGTGTCGTTTCTTAAAACCATCTAGCCATCCGTTACTGGTCTCAAAACTTGGGCGACCTTCGGGATACAACTCTTTGGCAAAAAGAAGAGCTTTCTCATGTAAAAGGTCCAGATATCGGTACGCCCTTTCTTCGCTGCTGCGTCATCCACGTAAAACACGCATCATCAACCTTCGAAAACGTTGCTTTTGACAAATAAGATTTAGCTAAAAACAGACTTGGTAACTCACATTTTGAAACCGAATTCTCCAATTCCTCCCTTTTCGCCCAGATGGTGGATACAGTTGACTTAGGCAAACCAAATTGCGTTGCAACTAAAAGGTTGGATTTACCCTTCCTTCTTTCGGCAATTATCTCTAGTTTATTTTCGATCGAAACACTTTGACGCTTTCTCACGGGAGCCATGATTGCGAATGAATTATCTACCCAAGGACCCGATTTATTAAAATAGAAAAACGATGGATTTTAATTACAGGAAGTGCATATCTTAATTGTTTATTAATCATGTAAGTTGTGTGAAGTTAATGTTTTGCACGAAAATGTTGTGTCTGTAACACAGCGTTATCAGCTGACTATTTGCTACCCTGGACGTAATTGACAGTTGTATATGAGGATATCCTTTACACGCGTTGCGACTCGCTGATAGCCCATTCATTCACAAGGCGGCGTATCGTTTGATGTTTGACAATGCGCGCTCTTTATACGAAAACAACAAGAATAGCATCGGAGATAACAAGTACACTGTACAGTACGTTCAGTGTTAGAATGCATTGTTTTGCGATCTAATTAGCGTTATTTAAATTACTCATAGTGAAATAAAACTGAAAGACAATAATTTAACCTTTATAAACTTTTTAATACATAAAATCACAAAGAAAAAACGTATTAATAATGCATTTAATGACCAAAAGGATGACGTCATCGATCATTTGGCGGGGACGTAAAATCCAGGGAACGTAAAACGTAGGTTCTACTGTAGTTATATTTAAAAGTTAGCTTTAAAAGCTTCATGGATTATTCCAAATATCTCGGGTTCGATTCCCGACTTATAGTTAGAATAAATTAAATTCGTCACCTCAGCCAAAAAATAAAACAAGGTATTTTTTGAGTCAAAAAATAATTTGAAGTTTTTTTCAAATAGTGAATTGTAGCAAGATACATGTCTCAGTAAAAAGACGAGCTAATTTGACTAGTGATAATTATTGCCCTAATAAATAACAGAAAAAGTTATTTCACAACTGAAACTACCCTCCGAAGTAGAGGATTCTTGATAAGGGATATACTGGATCCCACTTATCAAGGATCTTCTCCTTACCGACTGCCCCAATGTGATTTCCAGGGGGACGAAAAAGTCTTTCGCCTCCAATAATTTTCAATTTTCTGAATTATATATCTTTTTTATAGTATTTATTAGACTTGTTTGTCTTTTGAGTAGATTTTCAATATACTTTTCTTGTTCTAAGGTTAAGTCATAGAATGAATGTTTAAAATCTTTTTTTTTCATTAAGGCCCATTTCTTTGTTATAATAATGCATATTTGAGCTATATTTGATCAGAGGCAGTAATGTAGCCAGTCATTTGAATAAGAGCCCATGCATTTTTGAGCGAGGCGAATATTTTTATACCACATAACTATATAAGAACTCTATAATTTAAAGCTTAAAATGTTTATCCCTATTAATTACTTTAACGAAGCCCCTCTATAGGAGGAAGGGAGCTAGGCCTCCTGTGATTTATTTTGCCAATCTGAAACTCCTTTGAAATATATAAATGTATACACCTTATATTTCCGGCCCCATTTAAATCAGTTTTGCCCAGTTCACCGTACTTGAAGTGTGCGACGCTGCTAATTTAAACAACCAAGTCTTTTATTCTAGAAATCAAATATATAACATCTTTATCCTTATATATTCGTTTTATGCAATGTTTTAGCTTTTTTATCAAGATTTCTTAGAATAGTTGGCAACTTTTCTAACTATTTAAGGATGAACTAAGAAATAACTGGCTTGAGAGCCAGTTTTTTGAGGTGGAATTTTCAATTACCAGATTTTTAAGTCCCAGTTTTCTAAAGATGAAGAAGAATTTCTCTAAATTTACTTAGTATAAAACCTAGAACAAATAAATTTCCGATATGTATATTAGAAAAAAAGCAAATCAAATTGATAACATCTTTATTCCTTTAGAATATAAAAATAAAAACGAAGTAAAAATGCGAATATAAAAACGTAAAAAAACAAATAATTGCAAAATTCAATCCAACTGAACTCCATTTTCACTCACTCCAACATCGAAGGAGTCAAAGCCGGCATCTCTGAGTTTTGATTGCAAATACTTTACTCGTTCGTCGGAAAGAGCTACAATAAAACAAGAGAGAATTAGAAGGAACGGAAATGCTAGATACGTTTGCAGGAGCACTTTTTTGTCAACCTAAAGACACTAACTTTTACTGCAAATCTATACGGTGACATATATTAGCTTTGCAAAATCCCTTTTAAAAGTCTAAATTTATTTTTGTAAACGGAATGCCCAATTTAGGTAGGTTCTATGAAAAAATCGAATATAAAATAAAAGTATATAGGTAATAAAAGGTAAAGGTACCACGGGATGTTTTCATCGAGAAGGCACAATTGCGCCGCTTGTATCGAACTATGAGGAAAGCAGGCTTGATGCGGAATCGAACCCAAGACCTTGAGTTATCGAATCCAGCATCTAACCAACCCTACTTACGCCCCTTTAAAGTAAAATGAACAACTATAGGGAAATTTTTCAAATTTTATTATATAATAATTGTATTTTATTTTTGTTTTTATACAAATAAAAAATATTTTAAACTAACTACGTGTAAGGGCAGCTAAAAGTCAATAAAGTCAACTTTTGATTTCTAATAGCGCACTTCTTCTAAAACACATAAATTCTCTTATTTTATAAAGTTTGTGTAAAAGAAGTCAAAGTTATTAGGTCAACAAAAGACAACTGTTTATTAATAGGTCAACTTTTTTAATACAAGTATTTGACATTTTTGGAATTGTTTTTATATTCCAAACACTTCACAAAGTTATAGATTATTTCATTTTTATGATTATGATAGAAAATTTTACCTCCTCCATTTTCGCATATAAATAAAATAATTGAAAAAGTAATCTTCGAATCTTACAATGAAAGATGCATTTGATTTATGTAGAAATACCGAATTTGAAGATGTATGTGGTATGAGAAACTACGTGGAAAAGCAAAATAATAAAAAGAAAATCATAAACATATGAAAAAAGAAGTACATCCTTCTCTACCACAGGCTACAGAGAGGGGAAAGATAAATTCCAGGGATTAAGAAGCTTTTGTCTATTAGCTTTCTATTATTAGCTTTGTCTATCGCGCCTTTTCAAAAGAGAAGAATACTTCAAAATATTAAATCGTATCTTACAATAATAACATTAATAATAATAAATGGGAAAAGTGATTATAGAATAAATTTTAGGTCCTTTTTTCAGAATAAAGTCAACTTTTTGAAGGATTTATAGGTCAACTCTTGTAGTCCCTAGTAATAATGAATATTTTTGGCCGCATCCTTCGACTTACGCCACCCCTATGTGCCATGGTACACCTATTGGAAAGCACTGTATATCAATTCGTGTTTCTGTTTTTTCATCGTTATTTTTATCGCGGGAATTAACGGGGAAAAATATGTCCCGGAATTTAGTTTTGTGGAATCTTTACAATTAGTCCAATAATTTTTACTTTAATTAAAAAATGAATAACTAAATAGAATATAATTAAAAGTTTGTTATTGTCATGAATTTATATAGCTTATGAACTTTATTTTTATTCCAAACTATATACAAAAAAATTTAATTTTCCGATTTTTAAAAAACACAAACAATGAATACTTTTTCCACTCAGCCGAGTCCTTATTTTTGTTATGAACAAAGTGGCTGCTGAAAAAGCTCTTTCAGATTCCACCAAAGTGGGAGTGATAGTTTTAAAAGCATTTTCTAGCAGAATAATGTTAGAAGATTGACTTCCCGTTGCTTCAAACTTTTGCTGGAAAAATTATTTGAGGAATGAGAGGTAGTGTTTTCACTTTTTTTAATTTTACTTTGAATTGTCCTTTTCTTTAAAAATCAAAGATTGGCAATCAATAAAGCCAATTTCTTCATCTGATCGCGAAGATTCGTCATTTCATTCAATTTCGTTAAAAATTTTTTATTCCAATTAGAGCATATTCAAATATAAGTTTTTTATTTGGCAAAAAAATTAAATCATTCGGTTTATTGAAATATTTTTTCCTAAACTTAAATATTGTAGTAAGACAATTAGTTTCGGAATTCGTCTTTGAACAAATCTTTTAGTAAATGATTCATTGCAAATAGTGAACTTTGTTTGCTCTTTTAATTATAATTTAAAAAATTTAAACTAAGCACAAAAACCTTTTTATATTAACAGGGTATCTATGTAAATTAATTATCAATGAATAAAAACTTATTTTTTTTTCAATTTCATTTTGATAAATTTTAATTATATTCTTGGGAACGACGAATACCTTTTTTCAAAAAGGATCACGAGTTCCAGGGAAAACAGGGATCCCATTTTCCTGGAAAAGAATCACTAATATCACAAAAAATTTTCTCAAAAAGATTAATCTTGCAGGAGATGTAACACGAAAGGGGTAGATGGTTTATTCATTAAAATAAGCACAACACAGATATTAATGTCTAAATACACTAAAATTAGTCCCTAATTCTCCTTTAAGACGATTCTTAAAAAAGTCTGAAGAATGCGAGCCAAAATTTCATAAGATATGTGTATTTCAAGAAGGGACAGATTCTTCAGATGTGAGTTTAGTGGGCACCATATTCCAACAAATGAATAAAGTCTAACTAACTTAGAATCTTTTAAACTAATAAATAATAATTAGAGCAGTTAAAGTCAATTTTTGATTTCTAATAGCACAAATTCTAACGTATCAAAATAAGGGTGCCATCACGTGTCAGAAATGTACAAGCCGTCATCCAAATACGAATGCATGCACACCTTTCAAAAATACTTTCATCGATACAATCTTCTCAACAACAATATCCCGCAAACAAAGCCTTTAATTCTTCACAGGAAGAAATGTAGGATAAAATCCGGCTCTTTTAATAAGAAAGAAAGAACAGATGTTAGGTGTGGAAGGTGAGTTACTTGGTGGTATCAAGGTTATGAGACATCCGCCGCCACCAGCTCCAGTTATTTTGGCGAACAAATTGCACTCTTCAAGGCAGATATCTCGTATTCTTTCTAGTTTGGGGGAACCCACGCCTAGTGCGTTGAGAAGATGATGGTTAATTTCTAGGAGCTCCTGAAATTAATCGAGATCAATCAAGAAATAATAAATTTTATAGATTAAGAAGCTTTCCCTTTTCTTTTTTTTTTTTATTTGCTTGCTTTCCGGTGAATTGAGCCAAATAAAAATACACTTTATGGATTTAAAAAAATTTTATAAGAAACTTTTTTTAAAAACATTACAATTTTTGGGGTACACTTGAAATCGCGTAAAAATTCAACAGTATAAATTTATGGAGTTGGCATTTGAAATGTTGTCAAAATCTATTCACAAAAGGCGCCTATATTTAGAGAAAAGGTTATATAAATAGTCGGTCTGTGTATTGTATAACCTCTAATAAATTTGTTTAATAAAAATTTCATTTATGAGAATACATTTAAAATAACACCAGAGTTTTTGAGTAATAAGTCGGAAAAATTAATATACTATTTTTGGAGTTTTATTTACTCTACAACAATTTGAAAAAGGATAATTTACATAAAAAATTTAAAAACCGTTTTCTTAATTTTCATAATAATTCTAAATCTAAATAATTCGGCAGCATTTTAGAGTTCCTTATTTTAGATTAAAAATCCCTGGGATTATTTTTGGAAAATTCCGCCAGTACACGAATCGCCTTTTTAATTAAAATTAGTTAAATTGTTTTCATAAAGGAATTTTTGCGAGTATAATTAATTTTCATTTGTCTGAAAGAACTTTTAAATAAACCAAATTACTTAATCTCTTTTTCTTATAATTATTTTGTATTATGTGATAGAAACATTCACTTAACTGATTTTTTCAAAGGGTTGAAAATAGTCTCGGATTCGCTTAACATATGTGATAAGTGATAACCTTTATCACATTGTCAAATACCCGCAAGCATCCTAATATACATATATACCTTATAATAATTATATTATTGAGGCCTGCATAATTTAGAAGATATTAACCCATTAAGTCCAAATGCTCCCATTTGGGAACATAAGTAATTTCATCTTCGACAGCTTTTTTCAATGACTTTGAATATAAATCGTCACCGTTTTTTAGATATCGTCTGATTTCTATGGTACTTAATGGGTTAATTTGTTTTTTGACATAAAAACCTAATCCTATTGGCATAAAATAAGATTTTTGAGAACTTGTCTATTTATTAAGGGATATGCAATTAACTCGACAGTTATAAAGTTAAAAATGAACTCTTCGGCAAAACGTTTACGTCACACGTACCTTTTAAAGCAATTAATTTTTTTGTCAATTGGTTTGAGATTTTAGATCAATTCACCGTGAATCAAAAAGCCTTTACCTGCATTTTCATGTACGCTTCGCTTATTTCACCTTCATGGGAATAACTTTTTGAAAGAATCAACACCATTTCTTGACTTATTTTATCAATGCTATCAAAAATAGCATGCATAGTTCCATTGTACTTAAAGAAGCCAAGTTTGGTATACCCTTGAAAAATGTTATACAATGTACTTTACAAGTTCTTTACGCGTGGAAACTCTTTCAATCAAGTCTGAGGTACTTCTGGGTTGTTTGCTATCAATCACCAAAATCTTCAAGTTTAGTGAGTTTTCATATGGAATTCTTTTAAACTCGCCCTTTCTAAATGCCAATATTCCACCTAAAGATTATAAGAACGGTGCAAGGCTAAAATAACACAATACCTTTAAATAAGCATACTAGGGAATAATAACTTCATTTTAAAATCTTTCAAATTGTGTTAAAAGAATTTAAAAGACATTCAATATAAGGAAGCATTGCAAAAGAAGGCATATCTTCGCTCTCGAGTATTACTGGTATTACACATAGGAATGCTTGCTCATATCATTTTACAGTTGGGAAGAATAAGTCAGCTTTTGGAAATGAATTAAACTTGATTGAATTATATATATATATAGTATATATTTGTTTGGATACCTAAAAACGGCGTTTCTCAAAGTGGGCGATTCACCCAAGGTTGAGAAACCCTGTAAAAAATATAAAAATTTTGAATTTCTTTATGACTAATTTTATACTAATTTTAATTAGACTAAGTTCAGAATCCATTTTAACTCAATAAATTTATTACTACAGTTTTCGCAATGCATTTAAATTTTGAAGGCCAATAACTCATATTTTGACATCTGGCGAAAAACACACTTTCAAGAATAGAATTATTTACTTTAATTTTAAAGTACATTACAAGGTATAGTAAATTATAACCGGAAATTGTAAGTTCTCCTGTATTCGACCATCATTACTATCCATACGTGCAAATGATGAGGCTTCAATAGCCGAAACCGGTCTTTGGCAGTGTGTGATTAGTTATGGTGATCGAGAACTCACAATTTCCGATCGTAGCACAAAAATAAGGAAAAGAAATGAAATACCATAAGTGCTAACACAATTATCGATGCCAGAAGGCTTGTTGTGAATGAAGGATTCCGCTTTGTACGCCCATTTGTTGATGAGATCGAGATCTTTGCTAGTTAGGTATGAGTTGCTTCCTTCTTTAAGGCAAACCAACATTAGAAGAAAGAAGTGACACATATGCAGCCAGGACTCGCTTTGCTAGTTATGTCGTAATAGTCAAATTATGCCCTCATCGTGAATCCGACGAATTAATGAAATTACAAGCCCGTACCCAGGGGGGTTCGAAAGAACCACCTTTTTTTTATCTCCTTCTATCTTCTCTTTCAGCCTTGAACTTTTTTTTCTTCATAAGGTTCAGACGGTAGTGGCATCGAATAAGGCACTAATACTTTGCTTTTATCTAGTTTATTTCATTTAATAAATTTATTTGTACTATTTTTTGCTTTTTGAATTTCAATAATTTCATTTTTTTTTCTTTAGTTGAATCAAGTCATAGTTACTTATGGTAGTCTATTTTCATGATAATTAGTTTTAAAGAAGAAAAATTTAAAAAAAAATTTCTGCAAGGTAAAAAATATTGCTTTTTTAATTTTTGAATATAGTAAGATATATTTATTTTGTATTTTTATTTATTATTTATATTAGAATCAATCTAAGTCTTTGTCATTGTTTTCTTTCACATAAAAATTTACTCACTCTCATTAAAAAGATACAATCATTATGGGACGCCACGAAAGAAAAAAAACAGTAGCATCTTGCCATAAAATAGATCGATTTCTTGCTAAACTTAGATCAGAAGACAATGATAAAGATTCTTGCAGAGATGAAATAAATACTCATTGTCTTACAACTTCACAAATTACTGATGGATGTAACTCTTCAACATCACAACCTGTTTTGACAAATCTTTTACATCCTGCAAATGTTTGTCATGATAATTGTGAACACACAAGTAATTTTAATGATATAGGAAGAATTTATCTATCTACTGTAGAACCAAAGAAATTTTTTGAATTTATAAATCATTTGAGCTTTGCTCAAAAATATGATCCGCTGTTTAAGCACACTAAACTTAGTGAAAATGCAGTTTTCCCTACTCAGTTTCTTGGAGGTTGTAAAAGAAGTTTTCGAGTAGAATGGCTGAAACAGCACAAGTGAATGGTTTATAGTGAAGTTGTTGACGGAGTTTTTTGCATTGCTTGCTCAGTATTTGCTTCTAATCAACTAAGTGGTAAACTTATTGATAGGCCTTTTCGGACGTGGAACAAAAAAAGCGAAATTGTTAAGCAACATGAGCGTTGTTTGTATCATAATAATTCCATGGAAAAAGCTAATTCTTTGAAGCAAGTAGTGGAAAAACCACAGAGCAGTATGACTTCTTTAGTAGACTCACATAAAAGAAAAAATATTGAAAATAGAAAAATTCTTAAATCTATTGCAAGAGCTGTACTATTTTGTGGAAGACAGGGTGTTGCACTCAGAGGTGATGTATAAGACATAAATTCTTCTACAAATCGGGGAAATTTTCTGGCGCTTCTTAAAGTAATGGCTGTTAACGATAGTACACTTGCGCATCATCTTGACACTCCTGCAATGAAATCTGCAAAATATATTTCTGCTCGTACCCAAAATGAGCTCATAGAAATAATAGGAAAAGATATTATTTTGAAGGACATTATCAATGAGATTAATTCTTCTCCATTTTATTCCATATTAGCCGATGAGGTTACAACACATAATCAAGAATTATTATCAATTTGTGCCAGATTTGTGGACAAGGAAAAAAACGTGAGAGAAGAATTTTTGACATTTTTAGCATTAGTAAGAATCACAGGAGAAATAATAGCAGAAAAAATCCTTGTGTTTTTGCAAGAAAATGACATTCCTGCTGGAAATATGCGTGGTCAAGGATATAATGGTGCTAAAAACATGTCTTCTGAACGTGTAGGCGCACAGTCAAGAATAAAAAAAAAGAAGCTCCATTAGGCACTTATGTTCATTGTAATTCTCACTGTTTGAATTTAGTAATCACTCATTCTTCCTCAACACCTTATGTGCGTAACATGTTTGATTCTTTAAAAAACTGTTGTTTGTACTTTTTAAATAGTCCAAAAAGAAGTGGCGCTCTTGAGTCAGTTATAATGAATAATAGCCAAAGCAAGGAAAAAAAGAAAGCCGTTGTTAGATTTTTGCAAAACTCGATGGGCAGAAAGACATGATGCATATAATCATTTTTACAGAAACTTTGTACACATTATCAATGCTTTAGAAATGATAGGTCATAAGCGTCATTTTGATAAGTATGGGACTAATTTTGCGGATTAGGATGCGAGTAATCGCAGTAATGCACAACAAATATTACACAGCATTACTTCTTTTCAATTCATCATTGTTTTCATGACCGTCTATCAATATATATCTCATTTGTCTGTAGTTACAGTGAAGCTTCAAAGAAAAACTCTCGATATAATAGAAGCATATGAAATTATATCTGAAATAATTTTATTGTATAAAAAAGAAAGAAGTGAAATTGAAATAAATTTCAATGAAAGCCTCAATATGGCTAAAAAGATTGGTATTCACGCTGAGATGCCGCGAATTGTTTCAAGACAACAATTTCGAAGTAACGCCGAAGCAAACACTCCACGTGACTATTGTTTGAGAAACGTTGCTATACCTTTTCTAGATCACATTATATTGTTTCTTAACGAAAAGTTTTCTTCTTCTGCAATAATTTCAGCATCTTCGCTGGACCTTATTCCTAGCGTTTTGTTGATGTAAATGAGGCTGTGGAAAAATACAAAAATGATTTACCTTGTCCAGAATTATTCTCAGCTGAGTTGCAACGCTGGAAAAATCATTTTATGCAAAAGACTCCATATCTACTCCCTGATTCTCCAGCACAAGCAATAAAGGAATGTGATGCAATGATGTTTCCCAATATCTCTGTTCTTCTGCAGATAGCTTGCACAATTCCGGTAACCTCATGCGAATGTGAAAGAAGTATAAGTGCATTACGCAGATTGAACACCTACATGAGGTCTTCAATGACAAAGACTCGCCTGTCTAACTTAGCACTTCTGCACATTCACTATGACAGAGATTGATTTGAATACAGTTCTTGATTATTATGTTCAAAAGCATCCGCGTAAACTTGAATTAAATAGTTTACTCTATTGAAACTGTAAGTTTTGAACAAACCTTATTTTTTCTTTATATATTATTACACATATTTTTTCACTTTAATCTGAATTGAAACAATTTTAGTTTTCACGGAGTCTTTAGTAAAAAAATTAAACTAAAATAAAATAATTCTGATTGAAAAAAGTCTAAAAACATTTAAATAAATACCTGTCAAATAAACTTTATCTTCCATTGCAAAATTTAGATTACCATCTTCTTTTTATCCTGTTTAGCAATATTAATTTTGCAATGTCATGAAAAACTTAGGATGTCAAATTGAGGAAATTTTTTGGATTACATCAATTAAATGTAGAAATTGTAAGTTTTTGTAAAAAGTCTAATTTACACTATTTATTAATTATCATGTAATCGATAAAATAATATTATGTACATGAAAGTTTCACTAAAATTTTTTTATAGTTCGAACCCCCCAATATTTAAGTCTGCGTACGGGCTTGAACTAATAAAAATCTGCCATTAGTGTGTGATTGCCATCCTTTTGAGTTTTTGAAAACGAATCATTTGCTTAACTTTTTCAATGAGACTTTGTGCCTTAAAGGGTTGAGAAAGGAGGAGGAGACACGAACATCTTTGCTTGTAGACCTAATTATTGCCTGATACGTAATAAAAACTTTTTACGCTGAAGAACTAATATATCATAAATATCTTTATTTTTTAATTTTATGATTTTTATGTTAATAAATATCAATTTTTTGTCCTTTTTTTTGAAACTCCTTCTTCATTTATATTAATTCGAATGGCTTTTTTATTTAATTTTTGATATTTCTTTTTAACCCTTTTAAGCTCAATTTTTGCGCTAACCAGTGCACAAAACCGAATATTCTACTTTGAATTAAAAAACTCATTTAAAAAGATAGCAGATGATTTGTTTTAAAAGATTAAAATTACTAAAATGCTTAAATATTTTGCAACATGGGGAAATTTTAGCCTTTATTCTCATAACGTATTTTATATTTTAATTTAATTCTTGTTTTCTTAATAAAATATTTTTGCAATTCACCTTAACCCTTTCGTGATCAGAAAAATCAGACGATATTTATTAAAAAGCAGAAGATTCATATACAAAACTATTTGAAGAAGCAAACAAAGGTAAGATTGTTTATGTATCATATATCTAAGGATACATGCTAATAAGGATAAATCCAGGTAGAGATACACTGCTCATGAAAGGGCTAACAATTAAATAAATTATTTACCAATTCATTTTCCAATTAAAGAAACCTATTTTCTTACTTCTTTCCATAAAAATTATAGATTACAATTTTTTTTGTAAAATTTTCATTTTAAAAAGTTTTTTTATTTTTATGTAAATTTTTCACTTTAAAAAAACAAAAATTTTGGGTTAATTTTTAACTGCCCTACCCATGATTTTAGTTTGAACATCAACTCTAATTCTAATTTCAAATTCTACTCCAATTCATTTTCAACGGAACAGCTTTCAGAAGTCGGATTAACGAAAAAGTTTTAATTTAAAATAAAGAAACCGTTTCGGCCTGGAAACGAAAATTAAAACCAGGTATACTGAGACGCAATAATATTAGGCAAATGCGTTTCAATTCGATCTTGTTCAGACAATGGAATCATCGAGTACCGGATAAACGAGTTCTGACTGTATATGATGCACCTTTGAAAAATACCGAATGCTCCGCAAAAACTAAGTAGAGAAGCTGCCATACAAGTGGAGAATGCGGCAGATGAACCAACTCCAGAAGCTGTTGGCAAATCTGATTCAATGCTGAGATGCAAGCCCTTTTCCTCCATAAGTTTACTTTGCAAGAAATAAAATTGTCATGGTAAATCAGAAAAAAAACATTTAATAAAAAATCAAATCACCTTTACTAAGTTTGAAAATATATGTCAATAGATTTATATTCAATCACAAAGAAATGTATGCCTTATCTGATTAAATTGATTTTAGGGTATGGTTTACACTAGAGATGGCACATCAATATGGTTTTTGACAACGGGTTCAACCTACATTTGAAGATTTGGCAAGCATTGCTTTTAGAGGTTGACAAAACTTTAATATATCTTATCTCTACTAATCGTAAACTTGTACGTACTAAAATAAAAGCATAGGTTCAGCTCAGTGGCGTAGCGAAAAATAAAAAATGGCGTCGTACAAAGGGACACATTTTTAAAAAAAAGAGTAAATATCTCTAATTTCTCAAAAACTTAAAAAAATTTTTATTAAAAAAGTTGAAGCCTGTGTTATTTTTGCGAAAAAATTTTAAACGTAACATCAATGCAGATAGATTTATTAGTTTTAGCTTATTTACAAACACAATTAGCAAAGATAAATATCTTATATATATATATATATCAAAGTTTAAACAAAGACAATAAATAGTGAAAAAATAAAATAAAAATAGCCAAACAAAAAAGTACAGCTTCAAACAAATTTATTATTATTTTAACTTGATAAAAAGTCGTGGAGGAGAAAATTTCTGTCCCTTTATAATAAATTTGTTTGGTTATTTTTATTTCAAATAAATTATCCTTAGAGCACTTTACCTTTATCAAAGTTTCTTTGAAATTTTCAATACATTATTTGTTTTAAAAAATTATTTCAAAGCTATTCAATTTTTTTTTATTTAAAAACAAGGCTTTCAATATTTTCATGCTTAAGTTGTGGGTTGTTTATTTTAAAAAAAATGATCGGAATTCTATCACTAATTTGATTGAAACTTTAAGATATTTTTACACCCTAGGCACGAAAACTTTTCTCATAAGTGAAAGCAACATGATGGATTTAGTAAAAAATTCTATATTTTGTTTAAAACATATACTTTTCATATTGATGCACAGTTTTTGACATGAATTCAACTACTTTGCTATAAATTCTACTTGCAGTATTTCTCTGCTAATTATTTTCTCCATTTATTTAATAAACCAACTGTTTTTTAAAGTCACTCAAAATATTTCACTTATCAGTAAATTAGGTATCTCGATAGGACTTCCATCGTTTTGGCTACAGTTTCGATATCGGCTCGTATCTACGCGTCATTTCTTCCATACTTTATACTGTATGTAATTCTGCTATTCATTCTATGATGATCCTTTCTTGACAGCGTATCTCTATCACAAATTTATTTTCTGCAATCTGTGTTCCAAAAAACTTTTTTAAGGATTTATTTTGAACAGATTTTTTTCGCTCTGAGAGTATTCTGATTAAAGGATCTTCTTAATAATCTTACGCTTTTTTTATTAGAATCTTGTATTTTATTATCAGAAGATATGAGAAGATATTTAGTCTGAATATTTGTCAACCAATCCCAATTTGAAATTGTTTTTCTGATGAAATCATTCTTAATGTTCATTGTTCAATTAAAAAAATGTGTTCTCCTTCTGCATCTAAAAGACCCTCGCTTTCACGCAAAAGGAAAAAGATGGACAAATTCAATTTAAATTTATCTTGATAGTGAGTAAAGCTTAACATATTGGCTTTTGTGACAGTTTTCATAACTCAGACCTATTCAAAATGTTCAGACTTCCATCTTAATGAAATGATCATTTTAATTTTATCTCATAAGATATAGGTTTAAATATTTTCCATTTGTAAAAGTGAAACTTCAATTTTGAAGCACCCAATATTAGATCATTACACCGCTTCCTAGTTAATTGAAACATCGTAGATCTTCCATTTAGTCAAGAAACATATTTTTTCTAATTATTATATTTGATCACACGTCCTCTTTTCATTATTCAGTTTTGAATAAACAAAAAATCCAGCTTCATTTATGACATCTTTGAAATAATGGCGATGTTTCGATGAAATTAAAGTAGCCAAAAATCTTAAATATTTGCCAAAAAATTCAATTGGTCAGCAAAATTCGATTTTCGATATTTTTGATTGAATGTTATTTAAAAATATATACCTTTAAATACGTGGATTCGCTGGTTTTATTGTAATATTTTAAATTAAAAAAATAATATTGACATATTTTTTTCCAAATATTCCTAATAGAATTTATAGACCTATTTTTCTCCACAATTACTCCATCAATTTAAAGATAAAATAAACGAGAAAATGGAATATTTAGGAATTGTAAAGAAATATATAATAGAATAGATATTACCCAGAATCCATAACGATAAATTTGACTAGATAAAGAAAGGATATAATTGCTTTGATTAAAGTAGCCTTCATGGAATCAATTTTTCCTTCTAACGAATTTGCAATAAATGTTTCGTACGCTTCAGAAAACATCCATGGTTCATCTGTTAAAAAATAATTTTTCATTACAGGAAATTATCCATTTTCTTAAAATTTGTGATATAGTGAAATCTCTCCATACTGAACGTCCTATTGACTTGATAAAAGTGGTTATATTTGTTGACCAGAATAAATTGGAAACTGAAACGACCAGAGTGGACTATAGAAGACTATAAAAATATGATCGTCTGCTCATAAATGCTTTTTAATACAAATCGCCTGCTTTATATTAGATACGTGTAATGAAAAGAATTTATCAAGTTAAAGTCGAAATTCGCCACTACTCGAAACACACAGTCATTCACTTCAGTTGAAACATGGCGAATGAAAGTAGAAGTAATGACTATGGTCGAGAGAAAAGTCTTTTATATAGTTGTAGGAAGTATGTGCATTAATTGAGTCTTTAAGGGAAATTAACGCAAGTAATTTCATCTGTCCTCGAAGACACTTTTACTCATAGAAGTATTTAATCAGTGCTTGGAGACACTTGATAGTACACGACAATATCGTCTATTTATTTTGGTCGTTAAAGAAGATATATTTTCTTAACCCTTTCGTGAGCAGAAAAATCAGACGATGTTTATTAAAAAGCAGAAGATTCATATACAAAACCATTTGAAAAAGCAGACGAACGTAAAATTGTTTATGTATCATACATTTGATGCACTGGTCACGAAAGGGTAGATAATATATATAATTATACTTATATATTAGTAAATATTATTTCTATTATTCTTTTTCTTTCCTCTATTGCAATAACAAATTAGGCAAAAGTCTGCATCCTTAAGCTATTCCTCACTTTTTGTATCCTCAGACGACAAATTCTAAATAGGTTCTAATAGTCACATTTAGATGACAACGATAACACGGCTGTGAAGTTGGATTGGAGCTAAAGGAAATTCAAGCCAGTTATGTGTACAAATTAGAGATAGATCTAGACTCTAGAGCAAACCAAAAATAAGTATTCGCTTCAGCCAAGAGAGTTTTTAGCCTTTGAAGACTACGCGTCTGGTTTCTTTTTCAATCGAAATTTATATAGTAGACGGGGGACATCCATTACGCTTTGGTCATACAAGCGTTAAGGGACATGACCACCACCCGTTGTCAATTTTATATATTTTGTTCATAAATTTTTGCGGGGAGCAATATTTTTGTATCCTTTTTAAAAAATGGACTCCTTATATACACACGCTCCAACTCATGATATGTAAAACAGTGAATACATTTTTGGTTTTATAAGTATGCAAACAAAGTTATGTAATTGTTTTATTCTGGTATTTTTCGAGCTTTTAAATGACTTTTTCGATTAAAAAATTATTTTACAGGAGCAATGATGCAATCATTAAGCATTTATTCACGTTTTCATATTCCTTTCTTTGATGATTGGTTAAATCTTATCTTGATTCATTATTTTCGCTATCAAACTTGCTCTACAAATTTTATTTTGATTCATATATAGTTATAGAAGCTTAATTATTCAAAATCGATTAAAGTCAGATTAAGTTTGTGAAATTTGTGAACACAAAGATTTCGCGAAATTTAAGTACTTTAGAGCAGTGTTTCTCAACGTAGGCCCTAAAGTGGGTTTTTAAAGTTTGAAAATGGGCCTGAATATTTTTTTGTGCTTAAGGTGGGCGGGCCTCAAGAATATTACATTAGGTTTAAAATTTTTGGTTTTTTCAGTGATTTAAAATTTTGTAATTGCTCCTTAGGGTTTATTTATTTATTTAGAGATGTGATTTTTCAATACAAACACACTTATTCATAAGCCATTTTATGGTAAAGGGATAATAATAAACATGGAAAAAAACTTTATTATTTTTGTGAGCTTATTATTTTCCTCCTGCAATTGTCGTGAGTCTTGTGTTTGAATAATTTTCCTCATCACTTACTCTCTTTCTCTCACTTTCTTTCTCTCTCTCACACACTCTTCTTCGTCGCCTTATATCAAATGTTTTGTTCAGTGTAGACTTGTAGATACTTCCATGAGACTTGTGGGATATGGTTCTTATCTTTGTTCATCAGATGGAAACACAGGCGTGTAGCAAGAAGCAGAAAGATAAAGCAAAGACTTTGTTCTCAGCGATAAATAAAACTGATATAAAAGCAAAGATTTTTTACCTAGCTTTGCGCATGTCAATAAACTCACTATGGCAATTCAAGGACGAAACGCTAATGTCTTAGTTTGTGCTGAAAAAGTGCGTTGTTTTTTAAATAAAATAAGTCTCTGGAAAATTCATCTACAAAAAAATGAATTTTCTTTTTTCTCTAATTTGGCAGAAACTTCTCCACGTCCAGAAGTAATCACAAGCTGTATTGACCACTTACAGAATCTAAAAGATGTCATGACTAGAAGATTTAAAGATGTCATTGAAATGAGTCCGCGTAGTTGGATTATGGATATTGAACATTTTGATATTTTAAGTGAGACAGATTTTGATCCTTATATTGCTGGAGAACTTCTTGAACTGAAAGAGAACAAAGTATTAATGGCAAACATCAAAAAGGATGGCTTGATTGGATGGTTGAAAGTAGCATCAAAACATACAATGCTCTTTGAAAAAGTTGTCCCGTTTATACTTCGTTTTCCTACTACTTGGTTGGTCGAGACAAGATTTTCAGCAGCAAATGATTTACTGACAAATAAGCGTAATCATTTGAAAATTGAAAAGAGAGGAGAGTTACGATTAAGATTGAATCAAGGTCTGAAAATTCATTTTGATAAGCTAATAAATAGACATCCGGAACAGTCAAGTCAGTGAAATTTTCATTATTATTTATGCTAATAAAGATTTTATTATTTAAACTTTATTAAAGGTCATGTAGTTCTATATACGATCATATGACGTTTAAATTAAAGCATTGGGTTTCTCTTAAAAAGTTATGTGGGCCTGAGATTTTTTTGCACTAAAAATGGGCTTGGAAAGAAAAAAGGTTGAGAAACACTGCTTTAGAGTAGAGACGTATCGGATCTTTCATTTTTAAAGCGAATGCGGATATCATAATTGCTATTCTAAGTAAATACAAGTTTTATGCTTCTTAAAAATTTAGTGAGAGCATGTCAATGTACTATATGTGTTATCATAAAGAAATTCAAAAATTCCGAAAAAAAAACTTTGCGATATATAAAAAATAGTTGAAAATTGCGGATGAGGATGTTAAAAGTATGCAAAATTTTTGTGGATACCCAATACATCTCTACTTTACAGTATATAATATAATTGTAGATTTAGATAAAAATAACGAATTAACATTAACATTTCAATTAGAGGAGAAAGATGTATTAAAAGCAGCTATACATTGAAATTTGCAATAAGAGTACTTCCCGTCTTCCAACGTCAATGATATAAGGAAAAGATTTTGAATGATTATATAATGCTTTTCTCAAACAACCAAGACGGAGAGAGAGAAAGTCGCTGAAACGTGAATAACCTGAGTAAGGTTGATTAGATACTCAGCTCCGATTCCAAAGAGTATCGGATTCGATCCAACATCAAGCTTTCTTTGCTCATAGTTCAAAAAGAGCGGTGCAATTGCGCTTTGTAGATGAAACCACTCGAATCAAAAAAAACAATTTACTACTTCACGAAATTTTTTACGCGCCGATAATCAAGGAATTATCTAAGGAGCATTGTTTCCAAAATATAAATCTATAATATAATATACTCCGTTTTCAGTTGTAAAATATTACGGTTACAGGAAAATGTTTTTTAAATGAAATGATAAGTAAAGAACTCACCGTCCTCATTTATATGTTCGCATAAATCAAAAATATCTTTCTGCCATTTCCCATTGAAGTTGAGCATTAGTAGTTGAAAAAGGATTTGATTATGTGAAGGTGTAACGGTAAGTGTGCAGCTAGTTCTTAAATCGATGGCAAGTGCTATCGAAACCTGAAAAAGAGAAGTGATTAAAAATATTTGCGTTGTCTAAAAGGGGGGATACTTAAATTCTACATTCTACACAAATATTAGTCGTCTTGAAAATGCAGAAATGAGGAAATGTAAGCAATCACAAGGTAGTATTAAAGTCAGAATATTAAGAAAGCATCAGGATGAAAAGAAAAATCTTGGTTCAAACTTTTTTTAAACAAAGAGGGTTCAATAGGACATTTTCAAAAAAACCCGTATAAAACTCAATTTTTCACCCCATATGCGACACATGAAATTAGGATTTTCAGTGCTCGAACTTACCCACACGAAATTTTGGGGGTCTCATGATTATCAGAAGTAATTTTACATTACCACCACTATGAATTTATTATATATTTGTAGACTGTATGAATTTCAAACTGACATTTGTGCTTTTATCTTTCATAATTTTATTTCCAACGATTAGCATTCGTGTCCGCAATCTATTCATCAACATATGTTACCTAATAATATTTAAGAAAGGCATCATTCTAAAATAAAATCAATTTATAATTCAGCATCTGTGAGTAAATTACTAATTAAATAAAGAAACAATAAAAATGAGTAGCTAAAACAGACGTAATTAAAAAACGTATTTAAAGCGGAAAGCTAGTGGTATCCGAACTAAAATTTAAATTTTCACCCGTATTCGACTCATTAATTAGGATTTTTGGGATCGAAAATAACCGAGCTGGATTCGTAAGAATCGTACTTTTTCAAGTATCGTTTTTTAAATAAATCAAATGAAGAATGATGTTTGAACGGAAGCAAGTCAATTCGGCCTTAGAATATATTGATACTAATATTGCCTTGAGGAGGATTGTTCATTAACCGTTTGAACTTGGGTAATGGGTATGATCTTGTCCAGCTGCGCCTGAGTGATGATTATTATGTATAAATTTTAACTGGCAGGTATTCATTTAAAAAACGTAGATAAAGAAGTGTTGTAACAAAATTCAAATTGAAGCGAAATTCCAGTATTTCTTTTAACTCTTTCTTTCGTCGTAATTCTGAAATGTAACGTATCGTATGCTACCGTTGAAGGCGACTTTTGAGAATACACTCGCAACTCAAATTAGGATCACGACGCTGTGGTTGAAAACCTGTCTTAGACTAAGACGCATTTGTGCTGTTGATTTTACAGCAAAAAGGAAGCAAAGAATACGCTTTTCTCGAAGTAGTACCACATGTAAAATTTACAGAAATATTTGAAAAAAATTAAAGTCTCATCTTACTCTACCTGTTTCGCTCAAGAAATAAGAGAATAATAAAAAATATTGCAGATCGAAACCGAGACCGGCGTCGATCTAATTCCTACAACGCTAATAAAAGGAATCCAGAAAATATACACATAAATTTTGGAAGTAAGGGAAATAATGGTGTAAAAGTAGAAGCAAAAGAAGATTCAAATTTCAAAGCGTTTCTCTGAAAATAATTGAAATGAAGAAATAAGTATTAAATTTATTTGAAAGAAGGCATAAATCGTGGAACACGGACTAACTCAGCAAACTGGAGGCCATCTTTCCATTACTAGTGAAACAAGAATAAAACGAGATTACTACTACTACTGGATGTAACTCTTTCATGATCACCCATATTTTTCTAGCTTCTATTATCTTATTATTATCCCCATAATCGATGGAGAATAGAAACAATATTTTGTAAAATGCTTCTTAACTATAATTAGTAGTCTCTTACAATGTAATGAATTTGATGCATGGAGATGAATTTTAGAACTTTAGATTTGATACAATTTTACTCATCTCTTTTATACGTACATTTTTATTTTGTGTGAGATAATAAGTTGTGTGTACATAAACTTTTTTCGAGGTTTCAAAGTGGTGATTCTTTTAGGTTTGTAGATGAAGATTCCCATAACAGGCAGAAAGAAATGCAATGAGAACTTCTAGAATTACTATATGTTTGATTGAAGCTATTTGTTAAAGTTAAAAATTAGTTTTTATCAGAAGGACTTAAACATATGTTCGCTCTTTAAATTTAGAGATTCCTATCTCTTAAATATTTTGGTTGTATTCATAATTAAATAGGGGAAATTTTTTCAAGGTTGTGGAACAAAATTTCGAATCTGAGCTCAAAATACTTTGAAATTTAAAATATTTAAGTACAACTCTTACTTCCGGGTTCGACTGAAGAAGGGCTACTCCTAGTGATGCATCGATTGAATCGGAATCGTCATCCGTAAATTTTCCGATGAAAACCGATCTTTTGAGCCGAGCTCATAAACAAATTAGAGTTTAATTTGATTTATAAAATCTTTCATTACATCTAATGGCTTATACTATTGCTACATCTAATAAGCATTTTAAAGTTTCAAAGGTGGCATTATTTAATTGACATCTATCTGGTCTGAAGACTTTACCAGCAATGAATTTTTTTTATATATTTTCTCTTAAATATACTTTCTGCAGTGAATATCAACATCTCGTAATCATGTTAAGTATCAAATTTAATTTTAAAGATGAGTATCAGAAAAGTAATCTTTGAAACTTTATCTTATTAGATAAGATTATAATAATAATAATCAATTCACTAACATGAATAAAAAATCTGAAGATTTTCAAGCAGTTAGAGCTACCAAATCTATTACAGATGCAAATATGTGAAAATGTTGTTTTCTAGAAAACTTTATAATGGGAATATAATTTGATCATTTTTTCGTTTGGTTCGAATAAGAGGGCTTTTTAGATGATGAAGGTAGATAACTTTTTATAGTTGGAAATTATTTTTGAAAAAGGACTGGTTAACAAATATCCAGACTGATATTTCATATTACCTGATATTACAACAAATCATAGAGATAAAAAAAGGTAGATCAACAAGAAGATTTTTTTTAACAAAAAACTGTGATATCAGATCAATTCTGTGCTAAATACATTTCTGAAAAAAGTTTATGAGCACAGATTGCGAAAAATAACTTTCTGATAAAAATAGGTTAGGCACTATATAAAGTTTAGCATTAGAAATTTAACCAGTTCAGAAATTATCTTAGAAAAATTTTAATTCTCCCCCGAAACTTGGCTTTCTGCGTCCGTCCATGGATAAGTTTATTTAAAAATATTGAGAAAAATGTTTAGCGTAAGGTTATGATGCGAAAGCTAAATTTACTGATAGGTGAAATAATTAGAGTGAATTAATCACCAAAAGTTGGTTCATTAAATAAATGAAAAGAATATTTAGCAAAAAGAATGGTACAAGTAGAATATATTGATAACCATCTCACCGAGAAAAAACAATAGCCCGTCAAGATATTTTTAATTTAAATTGAATTTGTCCATCTTTTTCCTTTTGCGTCAAAGAAATAATTTTTTAGGTGAAGAACGTGGACAACTTTTTTTAATTGAACAATGAACATCACGAATGATTCATCAAAAAAAACCTTTGAAATGAGATTGGTTGACAAATATTCAGGCCTGATAATAAAATACACGATACTGATTAAAAAGTCTAAGTTCATTAAGAAGATTCTTTAATCAGAATGCTTTGAGAGAGGAAAAAAGTAATTTTATCATTATAAAAATTTTTTCGAACACACATTGAAGAATATAAATTTCTAATGAAAAAACAGCTACCAAGAAAGGATCATCATGGAATGAATAGCAAAATTACATACTGTAAATTATAATATGACGTAGAGACTACGAGCCGATAACGAATTTGTAGCCAAAAAGATGGAGGTCTTAGAATGAAATATTTTGAGTCAATTAAACACCTAAAGTTGGTTTATTAAATAAATTAAGAAAATAATTACCAGAGAAATACTGCAAATAGAAGTTATTTTTATGTTTATCTATTTGATATTGATTTACAGGTTTAATCGATTTTTTTGAGAGGTTTTATTGATTTCATAAAAAATGAACATCACCATTAAATTCTACATACTTGAAATGTATAAAAACTTTTTATAAGAATAAAAATTTTAATTTTGACATGGGCTGTCATATTTAAATTATTTTGTCAGGTTTGACTAATTTTTATAAAAAAAAAAAGGAATATAACCAGTAAACACAGCCTACTTGAAAATGGGTATATGTGTGTAAAATGCCATACACGGTAAACTTCATCATCTCCCTATACTTTCTATTAAACGTAATTCTTTCATTCAAAAAACCGTTCCTGATCCTTTCTTTTTGGGATAAATCAATTTTTTGACAGTTTTGATTGATTTTCATAAAAAAAATGAATATCACCACTGAATTACGCATGCTTAAAAATGGGTATATATGTGTAAAGAACTTTATATTATTACTTAGATAAAAAAGTTTCTTTTTAAGATGAGCTGTCATATATAAATCAATGCTTTGATAACTTTAATTGATTTGTATATAAAAAAATGAATATCACCGCTGAATTCAGCATGCTTGAAAATGGGTGTATATGTGTAAAAAACATTATATAATTATTTAGATAAAAATTTCTTTTTTGAGATGAGCTGTCACATTTAGATCAATTTTTTGACAGTTTGATTGATTTTGATAAAAAATGATTATCAAAACTGAATTGACCATATTTGAAAATGGGTATACATGTGTAAAAAACTTTATATAATTATTTAGATAAAAAGTTTCTTTTTGAGATGAGCTGGCACATTTAGATCAATTTTTTGATAGGTTTGATTGATTTTCATAAAAAAATGAATATCCCCACTGAATTCAGCATATTTGAAAATGGGTATACATGTGTAAAAAACTGTATATACTTATTTAGATAAAAAAGTTCCTTTTTGAGATGAGCTGTCACATTTAGATCAATTTTTTGACAGGTTTGATTGATTTTCATAAAAAATGAATATCACCACTCAACTCAGCATATTTGAAAATGGGCATACATGTGTAAAAAACTTTATATACCAATTTAGATAAAAAGTTTCATTTTGAGATGAGCTGTCACATTTAGATCAATTTTTTGACAGGTTTGATTGATTACCATAAAAAATGAATATCACCACTGAATTTAGCATATTTGAAAATGGGTATACGTGTGTAAAAAACTTTATATAATTATTTAAATAAAAAGTTACTTTTTGAGATGAGCTGTCAAATATAAATCAATTTTTTGACAGGTTTGATTGATTTTAATAAAAAATGGACATCACAACTGAATTCAGCATAGTTAAAATATACATGTAACATTAAAAACATTTATAAAAACTTATTAATATCTGAGAAAAATAGGGTGGGGGCACTTTACGCCACCCCACCCCCCCCCCCCAGCACTTGAGCGGACAAATTTTGCCCAGCACTAATAGGGTTAAAGCAACTCTTACTTATAGAAAATTATTGGGGGCGAAGGTAATTTCCGCCCCCCTCCGGATGTGCGCCCCTGTACAAATCTCTCAAGGGCATTTCCCTTAGCAACGAGTAATTATATAAAAGTAATATTAACGATGTCATGATATGAAGATTAGAGAAAAACATTAAAATAGTGACTACAAAAAACTGCCAAGAAAACATGATTAACCTGATTACTTTTTTATAAACAACAGCATGCTCTCCTGTTAAAATTATTTTACCAGGTGCAGAAGAAAAAATTTTTATATCTTCAGCCATCTTTAAACAAAGGCTAATGGCGTTATAATATAATAATAATTTTATTTTATTTGATCTAAATTTGATACTCTCTTAATTAAGTTTTTGTGATGTTTTGTATAAAATATTGTAAACTTTTAACTTAATCTTATAAATAATTAAAAAATACCTTTAGTTACTTTACTTTAAATCCGTTAAAAGTAATAACTTTTTTTCATTTGTTTTGTTTTTGTATGCTAAATTACATTTTAATAATGCAATTTTATTTTCAATTAACTTACAGTTCATATGAAGTTTGCTGCCAATACTTTGAATATAGTGGCTAGTAAAAAGGCTAACACTGTACTAAAAATATATTGTCTAATAACCTTTATAGTGCATAAAGCACTTGTGATTTTGAAACTGGAAAAAATAGCACTGTAACAGCCGACAATATATACGTGGAATTAGGATAAAAGGTACTTGTTCTACAAAATGGAATTAAATATAAGGTTCAATAATAATTCTTAATGCCATTATAGTAATGAAAAATATCACTGTAAATAGAGTGATGACCCTAATAAAAATTAATATTTTCAATACGTAAGTTTTGTCTCATATGGTTTGGAAATTTTAACAGCAGTAAAATTTTATCAATAAAAAGCAAGGAAAGTTTCTTTCACGTTACAATATGTACAAGGAAAAGAAGATGATTTTTATCAGTATATTAGGGATATAGTGGGAAAAAAGGAAGTGTGGCTAGAAGTGATTGAAATATAACTCACATTTTGATAAAGATTTGGATGGAAATTAACTCTAAAGCATTTGTTTCCAAAGTGGAGGGAGGGGATTAAATGTAAATTTTTCGTTGATTTTGTGATTAAACTTTTTTTTGTTCCTAATTATTATTTTTCCAAATTATGTTTGATAGGTTTTCTTCACTGTTAGATTCAAGTAACGAGTTAAGCTTTCTTGCGTTTTAAAAAAATGATATATAAAATAACTTATCTTTACTCAAGAATTAAATCTCAAATTATTTCTTTGAATTTCTTCCATTTTTATCAAATTATCTAAACGAATCCGAATTTTCTATTCAATTTGTACTAAAAATTAAAAAAAAACAATTCATCTACGTGTTTAAAATGATTCACGATGTGCGCTTTCTAGCATTTGTCTAAGAATTTAAAATTAGTTAAAAAAATTAAAACTAAAAATAACTCAACTAAGAAACTTCTTTTTTTGAAATATTATTTATGTAAAGTACTTAAATATTAGGTTACTTATTAATAAAAAATATGTGATATTATTAAACTAAAAATGTTTAGAAAGTTAAAATTGGAGAGAGGGAATATAAATTTCTGTTTAAGAAGCAAATGGTTAGAAAAATTAATAAAGAGGGTACGAGAATGTAAATTTTTCATCTTCTCAAGAGTAAAATGCAACATAAAAATTTTGGAACGACTGCTCTAAAGAATTATTGACAGATCCTGCCTTCTTATGTGAGAAAATTTTTTACTGAATGTGTTTATGAAATTTAACAAAATAATTCACTTAAGTGTTGAAGTTCAACTCTTATTTTCAATAGGGAAATATATCTTGATAGCTAAAAGCGCATTACTTTCTTATACCAACTTTAAAATGCTACATTTCTAAAAGAAAATATTCATTTTATAAGCAGGACCTTCCCTTTATTTCGAATAAACACTGATATAAAAAAACAAATTAAATAATTTTTAAAGAAAAACTAATTTTAATTTTTTTGTTTAAAAATATAACAAATTTATGGTTTACGAAATTAATATTTTGGTAAACGGTGCCCACCTCTAGTTTTAATCAGGTCAAAATATTATTAATTAGATTTTCTAGAAAACTATAATATTTTTGAAAAATTTATTTCTTAATTGAATTAACAATGAATTATAAAAATAAATTTTTTGAAATAAGGTAAAAAATCTGTTTTATATTAAAAATATTATTTTATAAGAAGTAAATTTTCCTTAATAATATTAGTGAATTACAAATATGGTGGGTGAGGCATAATACATACCTGTCAACTTTAATTTTTTGGAATTTGGAGATTTTCCAAAAACCATTAAAAAATCGGGAGATGAGGCTAATAAATCTGGAGAATAATTATTTTTACGAATATTTACTAGAAAACCTAAATGAATGTATTAGAAGTGAACAGAGATGATAAATATGATTGTTAGATTTAAAAATATATATTATAAAAAAAAAGAAAAAAAAACAAAACAACTTTTATTTTTTACAGTTGTAAGCTGAAGTTGCTTTTTTTGAAAGACTCAGCAGCTCTTCACCTGGCCTCCAATTATAACAATAAGTTTTTTCTTCACCATCTTTTGTTTTCATAGTTAAAATACTCGGCAATGTGCCGTCCAAATTTAAACAAGATCTACTATTAGTCTTATTTTTTCTTATGATGCTAAACAGTCTTTCTATGCTTGCATTACTATGCGGAAGAATAAGAACTAAAGAAGCCATATAAGGAAGAATTTTAAATCTTTTTATTGAAGTTCCTTGAACTTTCATTTTTGCAATGTGGTGCCATAATGTATCAACTCTGTAGTGAAGTATCTTTTTATTATCACCTGAAACACAACCATTTATTTACGGCGTCAACTAAAGCTTCATTTCCAATGTCTTTTTCCGTCAAAGATCGGTAATCAATAAACTCTTCAAACAATAAATCAGGATTGATACTTTGTAAGAAAGCTTGATTAGAAAACCTTTCAAGAAAAAACTCAATTTGAGACCATTCACTCTCATGTCTGTTAAAAACATCAACCCATACAGCGTTGGTTTCTACTTTATCTTTAAGTGAAAACTTATCTTGAATATATTTTATTGCTTCAATATAATAAACTTGAGCAGCTTGATAAAATTTATCATAATATTCCTGCTTTATTTTTTCAGAATTAAACAGGGTTTTTAACTTTGATTTTGTCAGTCCACCAAGGTAAATTGTCTTTAAGTTCATATAAACAGATTAATCTGACAAATCAAGATCCATCAGTGAAATCATGTTTTTTAAAACAATCAGTTTTAAAAATCTAGAAGCAATTTTTCTTCCAAGATTTTCTATCGAAGACTTAACTAAATGAAGTGATGGATCTTCTCTTTGCAGAATTAAATTAAAATCAGTAAAAAAACGAATTGTTGATTGCATGAAAAATAAAGCTGGTTCAAGCAATGGATTTTGAAACCATGAATTGAGCCTTTTAAAACGCTCGTTGTTGAACGATTCGCTTAAAAAATAAGACTTTAAACTTGGGAAGTTTTTTAAAATTCTTTCAGTGCATTTTTCTAAGGAAAGCCATCTTACTGAGAGATGCTTTAAAATAGATCGATAATCTTGATTGCAAAACTCAAAGTACTCTATAAGTTTTCCTTTTCGTTTTGTGCTTTTATCAAACCAAAAAAAGCAATCCACACAAAGATCTTCTAAGTTGAATCCAATGCATTTGCTGAAAGCATCATTAGCATGACTTCCAGCAATGTGAGCCAAATGACATGGACAACCGCCTATAAAAATGCTCTCATTTTTTTCTAAAAATCTTGAAGCGATTGAATTGTGTTGACCAATCATTATATTTGCGTTATCAACACTTAAACTCACACAATTTTGCCAAGGCATGCCATCAGATTGAAAAGCATTTTCAATTTGTTCAAAAATTTTGAATGCCTTTCCTGCATCTTCCCCATCAGTTAAGCACATTTGGTAAAAATAATTTGATATTGTTTTTGATTCAGCAAAATCAAATATTTTTATCATAACTGGGTTCATTTTATGAATACCAGTATCATTTGAGCCATCGTTTGCAACACTAAACGGATTTTTTCTACAAAAACTAACAACTTCATTGTGATAATAAGGTTGAAAAGCATTGTTTATTATAGAAAACGTTTTTGTTTTTGAACAGGCATAAGCAGAAGCAATTTTACTGTCTGGAAAAAATGTTTTTAAAAAGACGACTAAGATGATCAGAAGTAGTTAAAGGTAAATTATGCTGAACCAGGAAATTCGTTACCATAATTTCTGATGTCAAAACCTTTTTTTAAATGCAGAATCCATGTCTACAATTAGAGATGAAATACTTTATGTGATTTCCATGAAGATTCAGCTTCTATGTGTACTTTTTTGCTGCAGTGGTCTTTCACATCTTTGCGACTTTGATGTGCGCAACTTAGCTGTTTTACACATGGAATGCAATAAAACATGTACTTATTATTTGAAACTTCTTTTATTGGATAAGTTATTTTCCAATCATGTTTGAAAGACACCTTATACTTTGAAAAACCTGAATATTTCTTTTTGGAGTTGTTAAAATTGTTTGAGTCTATTGTTTCATTAGAATTACCTGCTTGACTGTTTTCTGCATTTTGCCTTTTTCTAGAAGCCATTTTTTATAGAGTATAAATGAACTAAAATAAAGAAAAAAATAACTTCAATATTTTTAATAATTAAAGTATTAAAATGTTTTTACATCGAAATATTTTGATCTTACAGTAAATAATGAAATTAAAAAAAACTATTGAAAAAATTATAAGGTTTATTTTAATTAAAAATTTTTAATATAAAGCCTTATTTATAGATTATAAAAGCTAAAAATTATATTAAAATTTAAATATAATTTCTAGCTTGTATAATTTATGAATCAAATTCAAAAACCGGGAGATTATTACAAGAATCTGGAGACCGGAAGATTTTAAACAAAATCTGGAGTCTCCCGGCTAAACCGGGAGAGTTGACAGGTATGCATAATATATGCCAAAATAAAAAGAAGATGCTATGGCAGCTCAAAATATTTTATAGAATGAAAAGCAATTTTTTTAAATTCGAAAATGTGAAAAATAGGATAAATGCTAAAATTTCATAATTTTTTAGAACGTTAATTTTATTAATAATTCTATTTTCATATTCTTTTCACTTCAATGTAAAATTTTAAATTAATTAAGTTTTTCTATTAACAAAATTTACTTGTTTTATTTTTGAGCATTTTATATTTAAATTTTTTAAAAGCTAAACAACAAAAGCAGCATTTATCTTCTGTTAGATGAGAAATTAATTTCAAAATATGTTTTTCATGTTTATTTTAGAAAGCAAACTATGTTTATATATCTATTTTCTCTTTGCATTTTAATGTAATTACTATTTATTATATATATATATATATTGAAGGTATTAAAATTTTCTAAATGGTTGCATGAATTATATAGCTTTATTGATGCTTGCTTTGAACGAAACGAAAAGGGGAATACACTGGTATGGATGTAAAAATTGCCTGAGTATTTATTAGTTTCTTTCAGCTTGGTTATTTACTAAATTTTTTTCAGACATGAATTCTAAATTAAATTAATCTCTGATAAAACTTTTGATATCTAGATACCTTGAGGTAAATTTTTCGGTTACAAAAAGTTTTCAGGGTACACTCTTTGGTTTTTAATGATTTTATTGTTGTAAATACTATAATTCTAAATTTGCCCATTTTTAGTATTAAAATATGTTTTTTTATTTTAGAATTTTTCTTCAATAATGGAGCAGTATATTAATTTTTTGTCAGAGCGAATAAAAAGTGTTAAAAATACAGAAAAAGTAATAAAAGATCTTAATGATTTTAATGAAAGAATTGTAGCTTTTAGCAAAACTCCTTTCGAACTTAAAAATGGATGTCATCCAGTAGTTAAAAGAAAGAATACAAAAGTGAAGCCTAAAAGGTGTAATGAAAATTTTGACGTAGTCAATAATTTATTTAAGAAATATTTATCTAAAACTGTTGAAAATCAAAAGAACGCTCCATTTCTTTTCGAAAAGAATACAAAGGAAGAAAAATTACAAGAGAATGATTTACAAAGTAAACAAAAGCTAATTGAATATCTTATGAGACAGAGGAAATTAAATTCCATTTCAGAAAAGAGAAATGAGATGAAACACGCAAATAGCAAATTAAAAGTAAAGAAGGTAACACGGAGTATTTAGAATGAAATTTAACTCCTATAATTTATTTAATAAAGTTTTTATATTTAACAGCTATTTTTTTTAAATATTATTAAATCAAAGGTGTTAATAGCCTAGAACTTTTTAGTTTAACGTACATCTGAAACAGAGGCGTACCCAGGACAATATTTCAAGAATTTTTTTTTGAAAAATATAATATAATTTATATCCTGATTATTGTTATTTTTTAATTAAAATGTAACTTTATGTAATTTAGTTATAACCAGCCCCCCCCCCTGAAAAAAAATTTCCCCCCTTTCAAACTATTCTACACTGCACTCAGAAATAACAAGTTGTAATTCTTCACAACCATTAAATAATGTATTGCCATCAAAATATGCCTGATACAATTGCTTGAATGTCAGCTCATTTTTCATCATCACCATATGCTCCTATGATATGCGCTTATCATCCTGTGATATAACTGTGAGGCAGACAGTATCAACGGAAGTTTTAATTATACAGTTCACGAAAAAATAGAGTTCGAATTGTCTTCAAAATGTAAGAAACTGAATTTCAAACAATATCAGTCCGCATTTTGATCAAAATATACAGTAATTCTATAAAGATCCTTCATATCACATTGTCAAAACAAAAGTTGCATCAATGAAGATGTCGATCAGTTAGTTGTTTTAACTAGGTTATTTAAATTTGAAAATTAGGAAAATCTTTGAAAATTCTTAGTTAAATCATATATAAAAATAAAGTAAATTATCAATTGTAAAATTTAGTTAAATTAATTTGATGAATATTATAAATGTTTTTTAGGTACCTTTTTCACTTGAGAAAATTTTTTATTAACTTTTTGTAACTAGTTTATTCAACTGATTTTCGAGTTAGTAAAATTTTATGATAAGCACAAAATAGTCAAAAAAAAATCTTTTCCCTGCATGTTATTTCAACACAAAGTTGAACATATTCACTGTTTTGAAATTATTTTTTTATAAAAAATTCTGTTAAAAGCATATTTATCAACTTAAATTTTTTTGATAACATCTGAAGAAGTCGATATATCGGGTGATGCGAATAATATTAATGTAAGTTATGCCCATAAGTGAAGTTTTAATATTGAGGAAGTTTGATGAATCTAACGTTATTGATGTTTTTGAAGTACTCGAACCAGTTAAAGAAGCATTTCCTAACATATATAAACTATATGAAGGTATTTTAAAGCAATTTTGTATTATGTAAAATGACTCTTCTCTTATTTCTATCTTTGAAATTCTCAAAATTGAACATATGGATAAATGAAAAAAAGTTTTTGAAACTTTCAAATAAGTCATGTTCCAGCACTGATAATTTTATTATCTAATGATTAATTTTTATCGGAAAAATTTAAGATCGCAGTTTCTATTCCAAAAAACTCCACTTATTTGTCACCAAGAATACAAAATGAAATAGTTGCATATTTAAAAAGTTTTGTTCTACAAAAAATAATACTTGAAATCAATAACTCAACATATCTGTCATTGAAAGCTGATGGAACAAAGGGTATAAGTGGAAAAGAATGTCTGTCAATTGTAAGTAGTTTAAGACCTTCAATATTTGTAATGCTTATGGTTGAAAAGTTTCTTAGTGTAATGAAGCCTGCTAATGACTACCTCCAAGTAAACTACATTTTCGAACTTACATGAATATTGCACTATAGTAATTGATTTAGAAAGAAGATATCATTATTGGGATAAGTTTGGTAGAAGATTTGGTGAAAGTTTTGTTAATATTCAAAGATGACGAAAACGAATTTGATAGATTTTATGTTGACAATTCCAGTTCCACAGATAATAATTTTGATATTTTCGATGATAACGCAGAAAAAATCAGAACATTTCGTATTCTCTACGGTGAAACCTTACAATTGATTCTAGAAGAATTTGACAACAGGTTCGGTTTTCGACAAATGTTCATCCTTTTAATTGTTTTTTTCAGGTTTAATGAAAAAAACTGCACAATAATGAAAGCACTTTCATATTTATCCCCTGAAAGTGTAGGATTTTTGGAATATGACAAACTGAAATCTTTTATATCCCATCTACAAAATATATCTCAGCAGATTTTTTCGGAACTTAAAGTTGGAAAAGGATATATTATAAAAAAAATACAGAAAGAATCTAACGTTATTGATGTTTTTGAAGTATTCGAACCGGTTAAAGAAGCATTTCCTAACATATATAAACTATATAAAGGTATTTTAAAGCAATTTTGTATTATGTAAAATGACTCTTATTCTCTTTCAGGCCTTTTTACGGTAGGTTCGAGTACAACAGTTTGTGAAAGAAGTTTTTCAACCTTGAACAGGATTATTTGTCTTAGAAAATCCATGACTCCGTCTAGAAGAAACAATTTAATATTTCTTTCTTTTTATGAAAGAATATACTAAAAAAATTGACATAGAAAAATTTATAATTTTTTTTTCAAATAAAAGAAGACTTACATTTTAATGAAGTCATCAATTTCCTCTGCTTATAATTAATATCTGCTGAATGATATAAAAAATAGATAACAAGAAAAATTTCAAAAATATGTTTTTTTTTATCTGTCTCTTTTGATCCGTTTTCTATTTTTATAACAAAGATGAGAAGCAACTTAGCTCAAGGGGGGGGGGCAAAACTTTTTTTAGTTTTGCCCCTTTGGTTACGCTCCTGATCTGAAATATAAGGGAGCATTCACAAATGATGTCAATCAATTTTTGATTATTTTTTGGCCCCCTTTTGTCAACTTTTTACTATATCTTAAATTTTTAAATATTTCTTATTGTCAACTTTTACCGCCTGCTCTGCAGTTTTTCATTTGTGAACGATCCCTAAAGGTAGAATTACATTAGGAAGTACCATTTTCGAAGTCAGTTAAAATTTTGCAATACAAAAATACCTTGAAATTATGATTTTTGTACTTTATAGAATTGAAAAGGTAAATGTACAATTGTTCTAGAAGGCACACTTGCCCCGCTTTTCCCTAACTATGAACACGAAAGGTTTGATCTACTAGGCAGCATCACTTCATGTGCATTAGGATTAACCTTTATAAGTGATTAATTTTTTGTTTAGGAGTTTACTCTCCTAGAAAAAAGAAATTAGAAGAAAAGCTATCATTTATTTCATAATAAATTTAAGCTTTAAAGTCTGGTAATAAACATTGAATGAATTTCAACAGTGATGATCGCCATTTTTATATAGCGAATTTCGCTCATTCGCGCGGGATTTAGTTATTGCGAGAAGTTTTTGAGTCTTAGATTTGCGAATCCCTTTCTCTCTCTATATATATAGAGTATAACTCTCTCCGCTCATTGGAAAACACTAAACACATATAAACAGTGAATGCTTTTTCAACGTCTATTTTAAATCTCAATTCAATGTCCTTATAGGACATGGGCCTCGCTGATATCTTAAAAGTAGGGGGGACATTCTTGAAAGCAAAATTTTTTTAAACTTAAAATTAAATGACACATTCGTAATAACTAATATACTTTTTTATGTTTTTAAATATAAATATTAAAAAAATATATATTTTTCCATATCTAAATCAATCTTGAATATTCACTGTTGTCCAATTCAGACATTTCACAGATAATTGAATATATATATTTTCATCTTTCAAAACAAATATTAAATCGTCTTCACAATAAACATGTGTTTCTTGTGAAGAACATATTAGACATTTTTATAGGTATCACATATTCACATGACATGTTTTATAATGTGTATGCATACAAAATGCCTATATACACGGTTAACTTCACCATCCCTCTATACTTGCTAAGAAATGAAACTCATAATTCAAAAAACCGTGCCTGATCCTTTCTATTTATGTATATAAAAATAACTGTGAAAAATATCGTATTTTCTTTCAAAAAATATTATAAGATTCATGCAACTATGAGGGGACTTTTCCTTCTTTTTTTTCCAAAAGTGGGGGGGGGGGAGGGATTTGTCCCCTCGTCCTCCCTTAAAATGAGACCCCTGGGAACACTTGTATTGAGTCTAGTCACTAGGGTGCATGTTTTACTGTATACTTATTAAATATACACAGGCATGTTTATTTGAATTGAAATTGATCGCCCCTCTTAATCCCGTTTTCGCAAAAGACGGTCATATAATTCAGGACTTTATCCACGATTGGGGTCGGAAAATAGGGCCCTTGATCGCGTAAAACAGCGAGTCGCTTAAATAAAGCGTTTAATAGTGCAAATTATGTTGAAAGGAAGAAATTTATGTCGTTCTTGACAGTGAGTCGCTAGGACAAGTTTACTGTATATTAAAAAATGGAAAAAAGTGGTTACTAAAAAACCTGAAGTCTCTTAAAATCCACCTCTTTCAGCTTATTCCTCCTTCGTTTTTGGAATCACCGAGCTTAGTCACACACCAAATCTAGCATGTATAAGAGATGAAAAACATGGATTTATTATAAAGACAAGGAAGAACAATCAATCGTGCATGCTGTTGCTGTCATTAAAAAAGTCTTTCTCCGTGAACAAGGATCTGTGAATTCCTTCGGCATTTATCTTTGCAATACGAATCACACCGCCACTCGAGCAGTCATTGGAGATGGCATAACGGACGGCCTTTTTCACTAATTCGCAACACTCGAACTCGCTCATACCCTCTCTGTAGGAGTCTTGGAGAAAGGCTTGAAGGAAGATACTGCCCGATCCACTGGACGCACAATCTTGTGAAATGAGCATTCCGCCTAGAGGAATCGAGTATATCTGCGCCCCCTTTTCTTTGTCGTATCCAGCGATGATGAAGCCTAGGGGATAGATAAGATCCAAAATAATTCAATCACGTCTTGTGACAAAACACAAATGTGAAATCGAATTTTAATATATACCTTAGAGTCCTGCACAGATATACTAGCGATGCGGGTATGGAAAGATTGAATGGCGTGTGTAAAATATCTCGTTTTATCTTCATTATATAAATTATAGGTTTAGACTGGAAGACACTTACGCTGTGTTTTGAAATTATAAATTTTCTTATGGCCAAATAATAAATGAAGGAAAGGTACTCTTGAAACCTTCTCGTCAAAAATATTTCATTGAAGAATGACTTAATAAATTTTATGCCTGCTTCGGTTCA
Organism: Nectonema munidae; assembly: GCA_030549495.1. NCBI lineage: Eukaryota > Metazoa > Nematomorpha > Nectonematoida > Nectonematidae > Nectonema > Nectonema munidae. The sequence goes on from JAUIRK010000769.1 coordinate 49,873, forward strand.
AAATTTCCAATTCAAATTTAATAAATTTAGCACATTCCAACTGCAAAGTATATTTTTATTATTAACAAAAATTGAATCGAGTGTTGGTTAACGCGAGTTTAAGAGAATATACGCAAAAAAATTTGTGCTTGCGGGACACAAATTCGTATTCTCGCAGGACTCTAGTGCAATGAAATATTTTATCAATATTGTGAGTGTACTTCCTGAAAGATTCTCGCGATATGAATAGCAAATATTCTTGACTATGAAAGCAGCGGAGTAAACTGGAAGCGGGCATCCTTCTTGCAGGATGCGAATGTATTCCAGCTCTTTAATAACGATATCTGCAATTGCTTGCGTATCAGCTGCACTACCAGATCTGAAAAAGAAATGCGTCTCCACTTGAAAAACATGGTTCTCCCCATCGTAAGAGCACGGTTAGCACAATTGCATCGCCTGTGCCCAACTATGAGGAAAAAAGGGTTGATGCTGAATCCAAACCAAGATCCAACAGGAAAAAAACATCCAAATTCAATAGATAATGCCCACACAACTAATTTTTTCCTGTTCAGATCCAACCTACGAAAGCCAGGCCTCTAGGTAACTTCTTCACGTCGCTTGTAACGTCAAAACTACCATCAGTGAAGACTTTTTCAGTCTCAAATTATCGCTGCAAAATAACGTAACTTCTTAAAAGAGAAGACCTTAACTCAGATTAACTATCTCTAATGTTCTGTGTTCTCTTTGAGTGGTCATTTGAAATATAACAGCGTGCTTAATTAGATGACCATGTGCGAACTATTTGGAGTTATAATTTTAATTGTGCATATTTTTAGAATCATTGTTGAAAAAAATGTCATAAGATTTCGCATTTTTCAATTAAGTTTCACCGTAATGGCACTTTTTTTATTCAAACGGTAAAATCCTATAGGAATAAAAAAGTACGACTTTAAAAACGTATAAAAATTAAAAAGAAACGTAATTGAACATGAGCAAAAAGAGATATTTTACCTTGTGTATAAATGCGTCTAAAATTCTTTCAATAGTCAATTATTACATTGGTGGTCTGGCAAGACCACGATGGACAACAAAAAAGCAAGCAATAATATATAAGGTAAAAAGCGCATAGTGGTTTTGCCAGACTACAATATAAATATAGTTTAATTAAAATTTGCAAACCCTTTAGTTACTTTAAAATTTAAAAAAAAAATTGAGAAATTTAAACTTTTTGTTGGCTCCTTTAACTCAAAAGAAGTGGATCATTTTTTTGTTGTTGCATGGAATGTGTTTTTTGAGGAAGATTCGCTAACTAAACGGATATCTTCTATATATATATATATACGGAAGTTTAATCGGTTAACATTGAAAAAAGAAAGTATGCATGAAAATTTTAAATATTAAAAAACAAAAAAAGTTGGTAATTTGCAAATGTATATAATTCAGGAAAATCTATATACGCGTGTTTATTTTATACTCCTTATAACATTGTGTGTAAAAATTAACCTAACGAAAAATTGACGAAATTAACAAGATTGTTAACATAAAAATATACTGTCGCTATTTTTCATTAATTTCAAAAAATTTGACTTTGTTATCTATGAACGCTTTTATGGAGGGTATTCAATATAAAGACGTTTCGATAAAGGTGAGTCTGAAGGTCTCATATGTTATGATTGCAAAATATAAGCGAGGAATATAATAGGATAGCATGACAAATCTTTATTAAATAGAATGTTTCGACTCTATGAGTCTCTTCCAACTTAAGTCAAGCAGAAAACAGGGGGAACGCTTTTGTGGTGAGGATGTGAGGTCAATGTAAGCGAAGGAGTTCCAAGAGTCGAAGCCTTCACGTGGTAAGATGCAAATATCGACAATTCCTCCATTCGCAAGTTCGGCGACCACAATGTTTTTGGTTGGGCCAGACTTTCATCCCACTTCCTGTTTAGATATCTTTTGGGGTAGACATAGCAATAAACTCAGGGCCACGTCTACAAACATTCATCCGCTCAATTTGCAACAAATATATATACAAAAACAGATGTAGCATTAAATATAACTATACACCCACACAATGGCTTCATCTTAAATGCTCAAACAACTCCTACACATCCTAACCGTTTCAGAACTATTTTAGCAATAACCTAAAACACAAAATGTTCAACCTACAACTCCAAACCCCTCATCCAAAAATCAGTAGACCTCCTCACCACCACAAAACCCCACATACTTCAATCATAACACAATCTCATCCTACTACTCCCCACACACAAACAAAGAATTCAAGTATATTCAAAATATTGCAAATTAACATCAACGGCATCTCAAACAAAATCACGGAGCTAATACTTCTCAGCAAACACCACCACTATCCAAGAAAGGAAATTCAATCGAAACAATAAAACCCTTTGTATTCCACATTACATACAAACCAGAACCGACCGAAACAGCAATTCAACAGGCGGTGGCTTAATAACAACACACATGTGTTACATACATCGATGAAAACATGATGTACACAGAACTCACATCTGAACATAAAAACACATTAATAGAATATCAAATCTTCCAAGTTATATTAAATAGCAACGGCCATCATATAGCTAACATTAACATACCACCCAAAAAATCGAAATTCAATAGATAATGCCCACACACTAACTTTTTCAAACACCTCTTTAACTGCAAAAACCTTATTCTAACCGGCCACATCAATGCACATTCAATAGAATGGTTTTCTCCTCACACAGACAACACAGGTGAAATTATCCAAAGCCTCATACACAACTCACACTCTATAATAATTAACACAGACACACACACCAGAATTCCGACAAATAAGTTAAAAACACAATTTCAACAACCGACATCACCAGACATTACTTCTATCCCAACAATTCTACTAAACGACAACACTTGGGAAAATCACCAAAAAAGCGAACTGGCAGTCTTTCTCATCACACATCGAAACCAATATCACTAACCTTGAACCGAATCTATTACATACAAACAACGTATCAAATCGCCTTACATGGATCTTCAACACATCCCTAAACAACGATACAATTCCACATATATGGAAAACATCTATTATACTACCCATACCTAAACCACTTTAAATTAAGAAAATGCATTGTCACACTTGATATCCATCTTCTCATACACAAAATCATCCACAAAACAAACATTCACGAACAGATGTACCTTAAGGGAGCTCTCCTCTATATTATTCAGTATTTACATGAGCGACACGCCTACTCCCACCAACAACCAAGTTAATCCTTTTATTTACGCAGTCGACATCACCATTACATCTACACCAAAGCATCACAAAAGCCACTCTCAACGCACAAACATACATCGACAAAATACACAAATGTCTCATCGATAATAAACTCAAACTTAACCACACAGAGCCACAAGCAACACTTTACACAATATAATTCTGAAAACAACACAAAACTAAACATAAAACATTCTACCCTAAACTCACATACAACAGACTAATACTCAACTCCAAAGAATCAACAAGTAAAACGCTGAATATACTCAAAGCTCCATCAGGAACTTCCTGGGGTAAACACAGAGAAACCATAACAAACGCATATAAATAGATAAAATTTAATCAAAAATTATTTATCTGATAGGATTAATTGTTCAAATCTCTGTTCTGGGTCCTCTTCATTTCAACCTCTATGTTAATGATATATTTAACCATAAGGATAAAAATTTCATTTTATACTCGCATGCTGATGATTGTTATTTACAAGTGTAAATCTAAAGAAAGATGTCGATAAAGTAAATAACTGGTTTATCCACAATTACCTCTCCATCAATATGAATAAAACTCAATGCAAGGTATGGAATTGTAGAGGTCATAGTATAGTATACTACTTTCGAAGAAGTTGACTTCTATAATTGCCTCGGAGTTATCTTACAATCCAACTTATCATTTAATATGCACTTTAAAAAGATTTTCAAGGATGCATCCAGCTTTTTAGGTTATATGACTAAAATAAGGCCCATGTTAACCGTAAAATCTAGGTTAATTTTATTGTAACTTAATTTGGGCTTCAATAGCATCACATATAGTTTCAAAATACAGTGCTGTCAAATTCGTTGAAAATGAACACCCAGACGTTATAAAAAAAGATATGGTATTCTTACGATCGAGCAACTTAATCGCATGACCCTTTCTACTTTTATATACAAAAATTTATTTTCCCCATCTCATTTTTCAAAATATTTTTGAAACACTCCCCAAATCCTCATATACGCAGTAGCTTTCTCTCTAAAGCCATTAAAATTTGGATTGCTTGCGATATCTACAAAATATAAAATACTTCAAAAAAAACATAAAACACACTTAAGTGAATTAAATTAGCTGATCAATTTTACTTTGATATCTATCACATATTTTAAGGAAGTAACATTAATATTTGTTGTATCACATTTATTTCAAGTGTTTGAATGATTTATTGATCTTATTCGTTTGTTCTTATTATTTTTTGGTGCTTTTGCTTTTCTTTTTTTGTTTAGATCCAATCCAGTCATGCATTGTTCATTTCATCTCAGTTATACCTTCAAACTTTACTTCAATTCTGCAATTCTCGCTATTGTCACTTCATGTTGCTCTTTGCTTTTCGTCAATATTTTTAATTTCTTTTTCAATTATTCATCATTACAATCACTTAACTTGGTAAAAATTGTATACTTAAATTATTATCCTCATTCATTTTAACAAATTTATAAGCTTATAATGATTAAGGATTTATTATATTAAAGAACATATAAACATTTTGTTTTGTTCTTGTGCAAAATAAATACTTAAAGCTATAACACGTCTAATCTTAGAGTACGCTTCCACAATATGGGGACACTCCATCTCTTAAACAAACCTTTCCAAACTACAAACAACACTAAACACATCTCTCCAATTGGCCACAGGTCACACACAACACTTACGCACAGAAACACTTATCTCACCTCTACAAGACCACATTAGCATACACATTTCTAAGCTACACTGTCTCCAAACCTTACAGACACATGAAAAGCACACTCTTCAACAACAAAAACAACATTCTACTTTAATGTCAACACAGACAGCACTGCACTCGCCAACCAAGCTATTCGCTTCAATTTCATTCACTTTCAATCCTTAACTATACACTACCCACCATATGTAAATCTGAAGAATCATTACCAATCAAAAGCTGACGTACATCAGCCCAATTAAGATCAAACGAATCCACATTACTCTTAAGAATATTTACATAAAACCAGCTCCAAAATACACCACTCGCCTCAGTGCCCTCTCTGCAAAACACACCCACACAACAGAACACTATTCAACCGCCCACACATAACTACACATCTCAAACCACTCGATCTTTGGCTCAATCCACACGCGGTTGCCAACCTTCTTCCAGAATGGAAAAACAAACTAGTGATGGGACGATTAATCGGAATCGTATCGGATTAATTGGGAGTTTTTTAAAGTATCGGAAATCGGCATCGGAGGTGAATTATTTAAACCCGATTCCGATACCAAAACGATTCTTTAATATACAGAATGTTGGATAAATAGTTACAACATAAGATTGCATTCTGTGCTATAGTACCGTAGTTGTTAGAATACTGAACTAGTCTTCTCGAGGCAAATTACCCATAGATTGATATAAGCAGCTTTAATATGCTATTTTGACGAAAATACTCTCTGGTACTAATACTAGTGCTTCTATCTCCTTGACATTTTTTCACGTTTTCTCTTCTACCTTCGCAAGACGGAGCAAAATGCATAACACGAAAGACGGATAGTTGGACAAAAAGTCCATCGTCTATATCTTTGAGAAAATTGCTATTCTAATTTTGATTTATTATGGAACAGGTGTTTTAACCCAAACACACTATTATGAAGAACATCATCTGATTTTCTCCACATATAAAACAAATGATGATGAAACAACTTTTGGCTAAATTACTTGGCAACATTTCTAATCGATATTTGTGTGTAAGCTCCACCATGTGTATGATGAAAATTTTGTATGCAAGTAAATATGTGTAAACAAAAGCAAGCTTCTTATAAAATATAGCGTCACGTTGTTCATGCCGTTTCAAAAGGAATGAACACGAGGATGAAGAAATTCTTTTTTACCAAAATACTTGGCAACAGTTTCTGACCAATTTTTGTGTGTAAACTTTACCCGTTCCATTTCATTGATCCACCCATTATTGAAAATGTCGAGTTCCTCACCCGTTTGTTCTTCAAGCGAGAGTAATAGTTCGGAAGATGCATCCGATATATACTCGTTGAATGAGTATACTGTTTTTGAAAGTGAAGGTTCATCTACAGAAAACCTTCAAAATGATTCTTTGTCGGCTCCAGACGGAACAAAATATAAATGGGAACCAATGTTCTCAAACTCAGGCAGACCAGTTTCTTCAAACTTGAGAAAAGTGTCTAGACTACCACCTGGGCCTAGAGATTTGGCACTTGGTCTCAAAGACTTGAACAAAATTTTCCATCTTTTTTTCACGCAAGAGATTTTGACGTACATATATGATATGACCAAACTCAAGCTCGATGCTAATTATAAGTAAGTTTCTTTCAATTTTTCTAAGAACAAGTTATAGGAGAGATATTATTCAATAATGGTGAAATAAAAATGAAAAAATACCTCACAAAATCACTATATTTATTTTTAGCTTTTCAGTTTTGAAATTGAATGAACTTTTCTTTAGTTTTTTGTGTACCTAGCTTTTTGTCCAAAATAGTTTGTTTCTTTTGAACAAGTACATATAAGTGATAAAAGTAATATATAGAAAAAAATCAATGGATTACTGAGAAACTAGGCAGGTGTAGGCTTTTTTGCTTACCTTCTAATCATATCAAAATGTTGAAACTTCCATTCAACCGTCTTCAGTGAAATTTCTTATAACGCGAATAAGCAAAACAAGTTTATGATCAAACTTTACTTTCATTGTACTTTTACTTCGTATATTAGAGCAAATCAAAAATATATAAAGCTTTTTTGAGTGTTCACCATTTCGTAAACCAACAAATTTTCAAAAGCCAAATAAGCCAAATGTTTTACTACCATGATCCTTCTTCTAAATTTCAAAAAAAACAACTCGTACGTTATTTTCATTTAACGAGATTTTGGGCTGTAGATAGTTTGGTTTATTTCTGGGATCTTAAGTTGAGAGTGTGTTGATAGATTATTTATTTTTTATTTTTAAAATTTACTTTTTTAGATTAGATGATCCTAAGTGGATAAACTTGAAACCTTGCTATAATAAGTTTTCCTTTGAATACTTGCTTGCCTATTTGGGGTGTCTCATACATATAGGACAGGCCAAAGATCAAAAATTAGACATAAAAGTTTTGTTTTCTGAAAAGTACGGAGATCCTTTTTTACGAGCATCTCTAAGCCGTGATATGTTCCTGCTCATCCACGTTTTTATACGCTTTGATGATAAAACAAATCGCAACAAAGATGATAAAATATCCCCTATTAGAGTACTTCACGATTATTTTTACCAGCAGTTTCATAAATATTGGGTAGCGAATGAGTATCTCACTGTAGATGAACAGTTGGTAAAGTTTAGGGGCAACTGTCCTGTGAAAATCTACGACCCTTCAAAACCAGGTCGTTATGGCCTGAAGGTTTACCATCTTTCTGATGCAAAGAGCTATTTTGTTCTCAAGTCCCAAATTTATGTTTCTGGTTTGCAAAATCGAGGGTACTTTTCTGGAAGTTCTATCGTAAAAAGGCTTACAACCGATTCTAAAGTTCCACAAGGCAGTGGAATCTTTGTCGATAATTTTTTTATGGACTATGATCTCTGCAAATGGTCTCTGGAGCACAACATCACGGTTTGTGGAACTTGCAGGTCAAACAGAAGATGCATACCTCAAATCATACGCCCCAAACACCTGAAATGTTTGCATCTAACAGAATGCGAAAGCAAGTTTCTTTACGCCGAGCATGCTTCACTCACGACTTATATACCAAAACGGCATGCAAAGAAAAATGTCAAAGTTGTCTACATCCTTTCATCGCAGCATTTGAAAGAAATAAGTGTCTCTGGAGATAAACACAAACCCGAAACGCTACTTGAATACAACAAATACAAATGGGGTGTGGACGTATGCAACCGAATGCTTCGTGAATATACCTCATATAAGTATTCAAGGAGATGGACTATAGTTGCATTTTGTAACTACCTTGATATTGCTGCACACAATAGTTGGGTCATTGCTAAGCACAATGATCCTGACTATTATCCAAGTGTCAGAAGAGGAGGCAAAAAGTTTTTTTAAAATGCTTAGCTCTCTCCCTATGTGAAAAATCAATGCAAATCAGAGCATCAAATCATCGATTCCAAGAAACATTCGAACTCTTTTAGCATCGTATGGATATGAGCCTTCAGTGACTTCTGAAGATACAACAACTTCTAAAGGTTTTTGCTACATTTCACACCATGGCAGAAGAACTCGTGGTTCAAGGAAGTGTGATATTTGCAAAAAGTTTATTTGTAAGTCACACTCGAAAATATTATGTCCAGATTGTTGATGTAAATCAGATATTTTTGAAACTGTTTCAATAAATTTATCAAAAAATCATTTTTTTAGTAATGAATTTTGAAAAAAAGCTTCCAGAAACATTGACATTTTGACAGTCTTTTGACGAATGCTCAACTTTTTTATAATTAGATGGCGTTAACTTTTTAAAAAAAGTAATAAGAATGCATCATCAGAAGATTAAAAAACAGCAGAAATTTCTATGAAAGTGCATTGAATTTATAAAAATATTTAGTGTCTTTTTTTTATAATTTGATCACAGAAGTTTAGAAATTTCTTTATTTACGACGCAATCAGTGAAATTGCTCTATAATCGCAAAAAATTTTTCTTGAAAAAAGGACTAATTTCAACTTTTCGTTGAAAATGTAGTAAAAAGTTCAATTTAAGTTTACGTAGTAAACATTTATATCAAAACTTCATCATAAAATGAAGTAAATTCCGTTTAAAAATTAGAGTGGACAAAAAGTTCACATTTCGTCTTGCGAAGGTTAAGAATAAAAGTTATGTGCGAAAATATAGGTATCAATATTGAAACGATGAAAAGTACTAAAGATTTTTCAAAATTATTGCAATGTGCTGATCCATTTTTGTTTTTCAAAAACTTGCTAAACGATCTGGTATGTTATGAGAATTCTAATTTTATTGAATATTTTTTGCGTGTACTACGTGAATTCAAACATTTTAATGACTATTCTACGTTTTTTCAAACACATTTCTTTAAAAATGCTTTAATTTATAAAGATTTTTTCTTATATATGCCAAATCAGATGGAAACTCGTTAAAAGAAAATGTGAAAACTAAAGAAAATGTGTTAACAATATAATTATGAAAAAATTTGATCTCGATAAGACAACTGTTTCATGCGTTTCCATGCCGCAATTACGGTCGACTTGAATGCGGTGATGATGAGAAAAATATTCTTTAGATCTAAATCTAAAAATAATATTTTTTAGATTCGACCAGCAGTGATGGTGAGCAAAATATGGATTTTAATTTTAGATTTGAAAAGTGTTTTTCAGATATTAAAAAATGAAAACTGAACAAGAAACAAACAATATAAAAACTGGACCTACAATAGCAGGTCCATTTTCAGCAGCAAGAATAAAAGTAATAACAGAAATTTCAAAATATTTGAAATATAATCTTATCGGAAACAATGAAAATCCTTTTGAATGGTGGAAAGCGAACAAAGAAGAACTTACAAGTTTGGCTTTTCTTTCAAAAAAGTACTTATGTGTTCCTCCTTCTTCAGTAGAAAGCGAGCGAATTTTTACTGTTGGTGGGAATATATACTCGCAAAAAGAAATCGTTTAGAAGCAATAACTGGAGAGATGCTTATGCTTTTGCACTATAATTTGCGAGCGTTCCAATTCGATTGCGATTAATGAATTGAAAAAACGCCTTTTTATCATTAAAATGCACTTTTTTTATTGATTGTTTTTATCATTTTGAACTCAACATTACACCTTTTATTAATTAAAATAGAACTATCGATAGATTTTTCTGGTAATGAACATGACCTCTATCTTTTAATGCCTTGTTTTGAACTGATAGATTATACGCATATAAAGATAGTATACTCTAGGGGCTAACAACAACAACAACAACAACCTTTATCTTTTATCGCGTAATGAACAACACTACAAAAGTTTTCTAACGACTTTTCTTAAAGTCATAACAGCCGAAATTTGCTAGAAATAGTCGTTAGAGATAACTTTTTAGTACTTATTGATCATATGCGCTAGAAGGCCATTCTAAAAGAAACCCTAAAATATTCATATGAGTTTTTTTCAATGCACTGATATTCAACATATTGTAAATGTTTATTTGCAAGAAGGGATTTGTAACCGTTTGAACTTCTATTTTAAGTAAGCTATTGAATATCTAGGCATAATTATTATCGAAGAATTGGAATCGTATCGAGAATCGGGATAATTGGGTAGAATTGGAATCGTTAAAAATTTTCGTATCGTGCCATCACTAAAACAAACTAGGATAACCTTCGCCTCAAAGCACCATACTCATTAAATCCCATATCCCTATATACTAACATCACATATAGACATAGATATTTTAAAAAATTATATATATATACATACACACACAGCTCTCATGGTCCAAACCAAAAAGGTTCGGTTGCCAATGGTATGGTGATAACAAGATATCTGCCAGTGGAAGCCAATAAGAACAACAAGGGAGGGAGCAAGACTTCTTCCTTTTCTTTTTAGTTCGCTTTCTGCTTGACTTAAGTTGAAAAAGACTCATAGAGTCTAAATATTCTTTTTAATACATATTTGTCATATTGTTCTATTATATTCCTCGTTTAAAAAATATACATATATTGGTACCTGCAACAAACAATGTTATCGGATAATTTTGTTATTTTATCCGTAAATCTGCTCACAATGTAGGACCCAGCAGACGTCCTAGAATCAGTAGCAATGAAGACGCCTTCTTTATACTTAACTGCTATCAAAGTAGTTCCCGTCAAAACTTCATCTTTTTTATTATCCTTAAAACACTCCAAACTGTTGTGAGTATGGACAGTTCTAAAATAGAAACAAAACAAATATGTACAAAAATCACTAACCAAAGGCAACAAAATCTCAAAAACAAATTTGCAAATATACATTTCTAAAATTTTAAATATTTAGCCTAAAAAATCAAGGTTTTTTGCTTGTTGAGCCTTATTATTAAAATTGTAGTGATTTTTTACACGCTTAACCCTTTTACGATCAGTGTGACACCGCTGTACCAAGAAATGGAAACGGTCTGCTTTAAATGTATACATTTTCAATTAAAAAGAAAGCTTTAAAATTTATGGCTCTCAAAAGCCTAAAATACACTCAATCATTAAACTACTTTGAAATTTAACTTTAAAACTTTTCTAAATATTTACAAAAAATAAATCATTTGTATCGTTAAAAGTTTTACTTCGCCTATTTTAAATATTGGTCAGTCTCCGACTTCACAATACATGTTTCTGGCCGTTAATGAGAGTAATGGTTTGAGTAAAACTTAAGTTTGTATCGTTAAAAAGCAAAAAAATTTCGTAAACTCGTTGACATAACTAAACACCTAAATAATGATCTTTAAGATTAAAAAAAATCAAGCGGCATAACAAGGATTTTTTATATAGAAAGCAAAATTTTTATTTGAAGAGATACGGGATTAAAACTAATTTCTGATTATTACGGAACTTATAAACAAGTCTGGTGGTGTTAGAATCTATAATACTTCGCTAATCGCTGTTTAAAATAATATCTTTTATTATTTGGGTACTTATTCTTAAATTTATTTGGAAAAAATACTATTGTATTTCGTTACAAAAAAATGTGGAATAACAATCAGCCTATGTTAAAAGAAATTTAGTAGTTCTGGTATTTCTTCTCTTAAAGAAATAAAAGCAATGCTAGAACATAGATTAAAATAAAAGGAATACCAGATGGTTAAAAATTCTTTAAAATTTGTATAAAAAGTATACAGATTTGAAAATACCCAATATTAAATAACATGGTATTATAATTTAAATATAATTAAATACAAATAGTAAAAACTATACTATTGTATAACTATACAAATAGTAAAAATTTAAGCATTTAAATAGTGGATAATTAATCAATTAAATCTCAATTTGAAAAAAAGACAAACTATTACATATTTAAGAAAATAAATAAATTACAATCAAATTTTCCATTAATTTTTACTTAGAAAAAAAATACAAAGTAATTATAACTTACATTTCATCCATTATTAAGCTATCACAAAAAATTTATAAAATAAAAATAAATTTTAGTTCTTACATGATCAACATACTTATTCATTTAAGATTTGAGTTATGGTAATTACCTACTTAGCAAAATGAATTCTAGGATTTTTGGCAAAAAACATTTAAAATAATTTTTAAAGAAGATATTATCAATTTAAATAATAAAAAATTAGCTTTTTATTACTAACTAACAAAAAAAGTAATTTATTATTTAACCAACCAAACATCTTACTAACTAAATAACTATTCTAAATTCATTTTCTAAATTATTTTTTGCTTATTCTTCGAATTAATGAATAATTCTTGTAAATTTTATTTTAAACAAAAATTCTGCCAATTGTTCATGCGGCGAATTTAATTCCAAGTCCAATTGTTTTTGGCGAGTTATGTTTAGGCCAATTATTCGGTCATATAATAATGACATGGAGAGATGTTGGTGTAATTGCAAGGATTTTTCTGCCAAGTACAACTTTATAGTTCTACGGTCATTTGATATCAGAAGTATTTTCCAATAAATGCCCTACCAACAAATTTGGAATTCCTCCGCGACAATTTTTGAATTATATTACATTGAATCCTTTTCATGTTCAGCCCTGTTCATTTTTAATCATCGCCTAATACTCTACTCTACTTAAAAATGGTGAACTAATAAGTTTCAAAGTTAGACATTGGTTTTGCTAGGTCATAATTCTTTTATATGTTTGTTTTGAATTTAAAAATAAAAATTTTTTTCAACAAAGGTCACTTAATCAGTACGTTTGTTACATTTTGTAACATTTGAAAACTTTAATTTTTCAAGTCAAGAAATTTTTTTTCAATAGCTATTTAAAAATTATTAAAAAAATCCAACTCGAACACCGATTCCGACTCCTATAATTTACAAAATTCCTCTCAGATTCTGACCCCAAGTTATTAAAAAAATCCAACTCCGACTCTTATAACTTACAAAATTCCATTCAGATTCCGACCCCAAGTTATTAAAAAAATCCAACTCCTACACCGATTCCGACTCCTATAACT